>CM046434.1:43661571-43753820 GCA_025506505.1 Flaveria sonorensis
TCTGACTTGAAAACTGATTTCAAAAACAGATTTGTTTCAAAAGGCAACATTGATAAGGATGATTATATTCTTGAGAATGTAAGGCCCCGTTCCCGGAACGCTTAAAGTCGGTCATTCGTATCATACATATCGAATATAACATTTAAAACATATCATTCTTGCAAGCGGATTTTGAACTTTTCATTAATAATTAAAAAGGTCATGATAAAATATCCTGTTATTTCATTTACATCCCCAAAATATATTCAGTACAATTACATTCTCAAATGATATGGATGCCAAACTCAGATTATCCCCAGTAGCTTATGCATCCATGCCTGCACCTCCTCAGTATCAACAAATTACCTGACTGATATGCATATAAAAGTCAGCGTTGCTGAGTGAGTTCTAGTTTATATAATAAAATACTTTACTTTTTATAAAAACATTTCTTTACTTTCATTCGAGATCATACATCATACGTCATGTAGATAATAATCATATTATCCTTTATCATCGTTCATAATCGTTCGTTTTGTACTTATTATTTTTTCACTTCTATCCAGATCCTGTCATGCCCCCTCTTCGATGCACAATTGACTAAAGTCTTGGGAGCAAGTGGCAAGGACCTCGTATCGTATTTGTCTATCAGTCACAAAGACTGACCGTTAGGTGTGCACTCGGCACACTATCGAGGTGGCAACCCATAAAGGTATGAACCCCCTTTTATATGCTTGCAAGAATTTTAATTTATTCATTACGTTCCACTTTTCATTATCTTTATCTTACACTTTCATTACAATAATACTTTACGTAAAAAGAGTATTAACACACCACGTAAAGTCACATACTAATACGTGATATAGAACATGAACCACAGCCCACATTCATACATAACATTACAGACATAAACCACCAAAACATTCTAGAACTTAACACTACATTCTATTTCTCAAGATTTCAGAAAATCCTAGTCCGCAAAGAAATGCAGATGAACATAGGCCATGTAGCTGAATGTTTAGCAAATGCGGACAAGCAAATGCCAACGAAAATCTCAAAAAATATTCTAAGTGTCTAAAGATGTGTGGGTGAAACCAAATGCGGATGAACAATACTAAATGCGGAAGAACAAAGGCAAATGCGGATGAACAAAATACTTAGCTATTGAACATAAAAGCAATGCGGTTGGATGTTCAGAAAATACAGATGAACAAAATGCGAATGCGGATGAATAATGTTTATAGCGGAAAGCCTAAATCCACAGCGGATGAGTAAAACACTAAGTGTGTTCACAGTGCAAACTAAAACATTCAAGGGTCCACAGCGGACAGCCAAGTCCACAGCAGATGAGTAAAACACTAAGTGTGTTCACAGTGCACAACTAAAAAATTAAAGGGTCCATAACAGACAGCCAAGTGCATAGCGGATGAGTAAAACACTAAGTGTGTTCATAGCGCACAACTAAAACATTCAAGGGTCCACAGCGGACAGCCAAGTCCACAGTAGATGAGTAAAATGCTAAGTGTGTTCACAGCATAGAACTAAACCATTCAAGGGTCCACAGCGGACAGCCAAGTCCACAGCGGACATGCAAAGTCTACAGCGGACAGCTAAATGCCTAAGTGTCCGCAGCGGACATATTAATAATGTCCAAGTGTCCATAGCGACAGTGAGTGTCCATAGCAGATGACCTGAATGACCTTCCTAAGTGTCCACAGCGGACATACGAGATCCACAATGGACAGCTTATTGCACCTACGATCCAACTTATTCAATTTCCAGTCTCCATACATCATCTTAAGCATATTCTTAGCTTAGATCTATCGGTCTAACACTTTGAACATCTTAAACATTCATACTATCCTCATGAAAATCATAAAACATATATATATCATCATAAACAATCATACCATACATGGAAAATCATAACTTGATTCAAAAACATCTGTTTAATATGCATACCAGCCCCAAATAAGTAGAGAACATTTAAAAGAGGGGATCTAGAAGTCACCTCTAACTGCTTTCGAGTAAAACTCCTTTAAACCCGAGAGCAACCTGGAGTTCTAGCACCTAAACACACGAAAACACTCAACCAAACACATAGAAACACTTAAGAATCGGTCCAGAAGCTGAAAACCCAACTGAAACCGAGAAGAACACCGTAGAATCTCACCTTTCGAATACTTTCTCTCTCTAAAACCGGGTCAAGCTTCTTCTTCTTACTTCAGCGAGATTTCTTGCGAGAGAGATAGAAGTATGGGCGACCTTATCACCTTTTTAAACCCATTATAAGCAAGTTTGGCCCTTGCCTGCTTTTAACCCCTTATTTTACAATAATTCTCTTTTTGTCCCATGCTTTCTTTTTGTTTCTTCATGCTGACATTTTTCGGGTGTTACAAGTCCACCCCCCTTATATTGGTTTCGTCCCCGAAATCTGTCACTCCTCGAACAGCTGTGGGTAATGTTGTCTCATTTCCACCTCAACCTCCCATGTAGACTCGGACCCCTTCCTGTGTCTCCACTGTACTCACACAAGTGGAACCACTTTATTCCTTAGCCTCTCCTCTTTTCTGTCAATGATGGCCACTGGCTGCTCCACATAATTGAGCCGTTCATCCACCTAGATATACTCAGTGGCATGATCATATCTTTATTGGCCAAGCACTTTCTTAGGTGAGATACATGGAATGTCGGATGAATCCCACTTAACTCTTTGGGTAACTTCAGTCGATAGGCCACCTCTCCTACTCGAGCAATGATTTGAAAAGGCCCTATGTACCTCGGACTTAAGTTTCCCTGCTTCCTAAACCGGGTGATCCCTTTCCAAGGTGATACCTTTAGCATGACTCTATCACCCACCTTGAATTCAATCGGTCTACATCTCTTGTCGGCATATGACTTCTGTCTATCCTTTGTTGCCTTCATAAAGGCCTTGATCTTTTCCAACTTTTTGGTCGTAGCCTCGATCACCTAAATGCTCCATATCTCCTTCTGCCTGATGTCACCCCAACATACAAGCGTTCTACACTTCCTACCATAGAGCATATCATATGGAGGCATACCAATTGTGGCATGATAACTATTATTGTGTGAGAATTCGGCTACTGTAAGTGTTCATCCCAACTTCCTCCAAAATCAATGACGCATGCTCAGAGCATATCCTTAAGCATCTGAATGGTTCTCTCTGACTGACCATCTGTCTGAGGATGGTAGCCATACAGATATGCAACCTCGTCCCCATCGAATCATGGAATCTCTTCCAAAACTTAGATGTAAACCGAGTGTCACGAACAAACACTATGACGAGTCATAAAACTCTTTGATGAACAGATCCGCCAACCTCTTAGATGAATACGTCTCGCAGATCGGTAGAAAGTGAGCACTCTTTGTCAAACGGTCAACTATCACCCATATGGCATCGTACCCCCTTGCTGTATGTGGTAACTTCGTAATGAAGTCCATGGTGATGTGCTCCCATTTCCACTTGGGTATTTCCAAGGGTTGGATCTTCCCGTAAGGCTTCTGATGTTCCGCCTTCACTTGCAAGCAAGTAAGGCACTTGCTCACATACTCCGCTACATCGCGCTTCATACCCAGCCACCAGTAGTCTTTCTTCATATCATGGTACATCTTTGTAGCATCGGGGTGAATTGAGTATCGAGTTTTATGAGCTTCATCCATGATTTGCCCCGGTAGGTCTCCATAATAAGGGATCCACATCCGCCCGAAGCGGGTTCTAACACCGAGAGTGTTCTCACCCAACTCCGCGATTAGGCCTTTCATCCTTTCAGAGTTGATTCGATCCTCTTTCAACACCTCATCCTGAAATTCCTTGACCAGCTTCTGCACGTCAGAGGTCATTACCAAATGATAAGCCTTTACCCGAATCGGCTCGGGTCTTTCTTTTCGGCTAAGGGCATCTGCCACTATGTTGGCCTTGCCCGGATGGTAGTGGATCTCATAATCATAATCCTTAATAAGCTCCAACCATCTCCTTTGCCTCATGTGTGAGATCCTTTTGGTCTAAGAAGTACTTCAAGCTCTTGTGGTCAGTGAAGATAGTGCACTTCGCCCCGTAAAAGTAGTGCCTCTAATTCTTCAATGCAAAGACCAAAGCGGCCAACCCCAAATCATGAGTATGGTAATTAGCCTCATTGATTTATAACTGTCGGGATGCATAGGCTATTACCCTCCCTCGCTGCATCAGCACGCAACCTCACCCTGAGTAAGAAGCATCTGAATAGACCACTAAGTCTTCGCTCACTTCAGGAAACGTCAAGACATGAGCTTGACTCAACCTTGTATTTAGCTCTTCAAAATCATTCTCCTTGACCACATACAGACTTCAACTCCTTGCTGGTCACATGGTTAATCATAAGGCTATCTTGGAAAAGTTTTGGATAAATCTTCTGTAGTAGCCCGCCAAACCCAAGAAACTGCGAATCTCGGATGGTGTATTTGGAGTCTTCCATTGCATTACCGCCTCCACCTTTTGCCGGGTCCACCATAATTCTATCACAATTAACCACATGACCCAAAAACTAAACTTCCCACAACCAGAACGCACATTTGGAGAACTTAGCATATAGCTTCTCTCTTCTAAGCTTCTCCAATACCTCGCGAATATGACCGGCATGCTCTTCTTTGCTCTTCGATTAAATCAGGATATCATCAATAAACACAAGTATTGATTTATCCAACATCGACCGACACACCAGATTCATCAAATCCATAAAATCAGTTGGCGCGCTGGTTAAACCGAAAGACATAACGAGGAATTCGTAATGCCTGTATCGAGTCTGAAATGCGGTCTTCGGGATATCCTGTCCCTTAACCTTTAGCTGATGATAGCCAAATCGGAGATCTATCTTTGAGAACCAGCTGGCGCCTTGAAGCTGATCAAACAAGTCGTCAATCCTCGGTAGTGGATGCTGGTTCTTCACCGTCAACTTGTTCAACTCACGGTAGTCGATGCACATCCTCAAGCTACCATCCTTCTTCTTTACAAACAAGACCGGAGCACCCTTGGAAGAGATACTCGGTCGGATGAACCCCTTATACAGCAATTCTTGCAACTGGACCATCAATTCCTTCATCTCTAAGGGAGCTAGTAGATACGGTGCCTTGGCAACAAGATGGGCAACAGGTATCAAATCAATCTAGAACTCGGTCTCGCGGTCCAGTGGCACACCTGGTAGATCCTCCGGGAATACATCTCTCAAATCACACACGACCGGTACGTCGGACAATCGTGGTACTGATGCATCCACATCTTTCACATAAGCTAGGTAGGAACTACATCCACGTCTCATGCACTTCTCGACCACCACAATTGAAATTACCTTCGGAACCGTGCCGACCCTATCACTGTAAATCATCACCGAACTCCCATCAGGTGCGATCAAACAAATCATCTTCTTGCGACACACAATATTTGCCTCATAGGCTACTAACCAATCCATTCCTAGAACCACATCGAATCCTCCTAGGGGGATCACAAATAATTTAGCAGAGAACCTATGACCTTCCAACTCTATGTCACAATCCTCAATCAGATCAGAAATCTTGGTAGATTTACCAATGGCAGTTTCTACATCAAAGGGTTCATCAATACTTCTACTTCTAACAGGCAATTTAACACAGAAGGAAGTAGAAATAAAACTCTTACAAGCACCAGAATCGAAAAGCACAGACGCACAAATTTGGTTTACTAGGAAGGTACCTGACACAACATCGGGATCCACTCTACCCTCCTCCCGGGTCATAGTAAATGCTCTGGCATTTGCCCTCTGCCCTTCCTTCTCCTTCTCAATCCCCTTTCTCACCCCGGAGATCTCAACCCTTGGTTTCTTGAAATCCCTGCTCAGATGGCCCTCTTGACCATAGTTGTAGCACCTCACCAGCCCACACTCCCTTGCTATATGACCAGGCTTCCCATATTTGAAGCAGATGTTCAGTCCCCGCTTAACTCTCCCATATGTTCCTTCCCACACTTCTTACATTCCCTCCTGTTGTTCCTCTTACTTAATCCTAGGCGACGATTGTCAATCCTAATCATCTTCTCCCCGATCCCATAGTTCAAACTCCTGAACTTCTTCCTATTATCCTTCTTGTTCCATCTCTTTTCAACCTTCCTCTGAATTGGCACCGGGTCCCTCTCATCATACAATCTTCAGCCACATCTACCGTAGACCTAAACGTGCTCAGTCTAGCGGCTATCATGTTCCTCCTAATGTCCATGGGCAAACCCTGCATGTACCTCTTAATCTTCTTGGACTCCAGAGTAACTAGATCTGGCACAAGTCTTGCAAGTTCATTGAATTTAGAGATATATTCTTGATGAGTCATGTTTACAGCCTCCAAATGCAAGAACTCCTTCTCAATTTTGTCCAACTTCCGATGTGGTCAATACTCCTCTAGTACCAGCTCCTTCAAATATGACCACATCATCCTTGCTATAGACCATTTTACCTCGGCTTGGACAATGTTGTCCCACTAGCATAATGTTGGGTTCATGAAAGAATGGGAGGCAAACTTCACCTTCTGATCCTCCCGGTACTCACTGATGTCTAGGACTGCCTCCATCTCTCAAACCCAATGGTAAGGAGCAGTAGCATTGCCGTTACCATCAAAGGTCGGGGGTTTGCACCTCTGAAACGCCCCATAGGTGCACCCCTTAGCGGTCTCCTTCTCCTCCTCACTATCATAATCATGAATTCCCACCTTTGGGCTAGATAGCTCTTCCTCTACTTTCTCCTTCTTCCCAGCATCATCAGTTCTCTCACCCACCTTTACAGCCCTTAACACTTCGGTCACCACTGAGGGCAACACATTTTGTATGACGTTGTAGACCTCGTCAGCAATAGCTTCCTTTACTGTAGACTTGAGGGTAGTTGATCCTGCACCTTCTTGGTAGGTTTGGAGGTTTATGTCCTCATGAATCATCTCAGGAGCCTTAGCCTTGCTCCTGTAGACATGTGGCCCAGTAGTACACCCGCCACGAGCACCACCTCGGGTTGCCTTCCCAGATTTTCTCCCCGCTATAAAATCTACTTCCTATAAGATTCAAACACTAACAAGGTCATTCAAGGTAATAGCTCAGATTATGTCAAGTATAGTAAGTCCCTCATTACAGTGGCAATTATGATTAGCCACTTACTTTACTGATCATCCCCCAAGCATTCCCTATCCAAATCTACTAAGAGCACATAATTCACATAGCACACGCACATAATTTCTTTTTACATTATCTTACATAAAACCTTTACCTGCAGGCACGCAACTACTAGGACTGGCATCCCTTCCCATTCTCTGTTTAAGTTTTAGGTTTTTATTTTGAAAATATATTAATCGATTCTTTAAAACTTTGGTTCTGATACCAACTTGTAAGGTCCCGTTCCTGGAACGCTTACAGTCACTCATTCATAGCATAAAACATATAGAATATAACATTTAAAAACACATCATTCTTGCAGCAGAATTTGAACTTTTCATTAATAATTAAAAAGGTCATGACAAAACAACCTGTTGTTTCATTTACATCCCAAAAATTGTATTAGTACAATAACATTCTTAAAATATATGGATGCCAGACTTAGATTATCCCTAGTAGCTTATGCTCCATGCCTGCACCTCCTTAGCATCAACAATTGATATGCATATAAAAAGTCAGCGTTACTGAGTGAGTTCTAATTTATATAAAAAAATACTTTACTTTTAATAAAACATTTCCTTTACTTTTGTTTGTGATCAACATGATATGTACATCTAGATAATAATCATTTATGATCCTTTATCATCGTTCATAATCATTCGTTTCATACTTTATTATCTTTCACTTCTATCCAAATCCTGCCATGCCCCCTCTTCGGTGCACAAAGCAACTAATGTCTTGGGAGCCAGTGGCAAGGACCCCGTATCGCACGTTTCTATTAGTCATAAAGACTGACCGTTTGGTGTGCACTCGGCACACTATCATGGTGGCAACCCATAAAGAGTTGTGAACCCCCTTTTATATGCTTGCAAGACTTTTAATTTATTCATTACGTTCCACTTTTCATTATCTTTATCTTCCACTTTCATTACAATAATACTTTACGTACAAGAGTATTAACACCACGTAAAGTCACATACTAATACGTAATATAGAACATCAACCATAGCCCACAATCATACATAACATCAACAGACATAAACCACCAAAACAATCCAGAACTTAACACTACATTCTATTTCACAAGATTTCAAAAACTCCTAAGTCCCCAAAGAAATGCAAATGAACATAGGCCAATGCGGCTGAATGTTCAGCAAATGCGGACAAGCAAATGCGGACGAAAATCTCAGAATATATTCTAAGTGTCTAAAGATGTGCGGGTGAACCGAATGCGGATGAACAATACTAAATGCGAAAGAACAAAGGCAAATGTGGATGAACAAAATACTTAAATATTGAACATAAAACCAATACGGTTGGATGTTCATCAAATGAGGATGAACAAATGCAAATGCAGATTGTTGGGTTCAACAATTGATAAACTGAAGCTTTCCAAAACACAAATCAAAGCCAACTAAAGATCTCATTGTACAAGTTCGGAGACCAGTTGATAAACAGAACAAAACAACACAAGACAAAGTCAACATCAGACCACAAGAAAAGTCAAAATTAGGTCATGATGTGAAAATGTTACAACTCATCCAAAACTCACACGATTTCGATTTCCTTGTGCCAATGCAGTAGACCAGTGATGGAACACTCACCATGTAGCGCAATTTTCGGGACGAAAATCTTTCAACATGGGGATAATGTGACATCCGGTAATTTTCCGTTACCAAACTCCGTTTTTCCGTTAAGTCTTGCATACACGTGTTGGAGCACACACTAGTTGTCATTGAACATTGGTGACTTAATAATAATTAATAATGTTAAACAAATAATTACTATGTTGATTATTAGTTGTAATTATGTGATTTAAATGTTTATTGTAATTTTATCGCGTAACGTGAAACGTGTGTATTTAATTCGTGCATTGTGTGACTAGTAAAGATAAAGTATAACTGTTATAATTAGTTCATATGTTTATTATTGTGGTTATAAAACATCTTAAAGGGTGTTAAAAGCTTAATCTTTATAAAATACAAAGTGCAAGGGTTAAAGGTAATTATGCAAAACTTAGTTGATTAAAACACAAAAACCAAACCCTAGAGCACCTTGATCGGCCGCGACTTCACCTTCAAACACACACACACTTTGATCATCGACCAAGAACAAGCAAATACCGCGATTTGGGTTCGGATTCAAGCATTACATCAAGTTAGAAGCATCAAGTTCCATTCTTTCTTCGATTTAAGGGTAATTTCGTGTTTCTTTGGATGTTTTGTAGTTAGCCGAGGGTTTGTGGATCGAAATCTTCAATTGATGGTCGATTGATGCCTAATTGTTGATGTTAATGTGTTTTTACTAGATAGATTACATGTTAATTAACGTCAAGTATGCAATAAAGGTTGGATTTTTACAAGTTTTTATGGATTACATTAGGGCCGAAACCCTAACTCGAAAATCTGAATTGATGTTAGTTGTTGGTTGTTTGTTGATGTTATTATGTTAGTTGGATTGTATATATGCTAGTTAACGTCGATTATGCAAGAAAGCTATGATTTTGATACATTGTTCATAGGTTACTAATAATAGTAACTTTATTTTGCATGAATTGGTGATTGGATGATGTATGAATGTTATGGATGTGTTTGTGATGATGATTAGATGCTAAGTTGATGTTATGAACAATTGAAAACAAGAAGATGTCTTTTAGTTCATACATTGCTAAAAATAGTAACTTTTGGTGTTGAACGTTGATGAATCATGATGATTAAGTGTTGTTGATCATGTTTAGATGTTGTCATGGACTTGAATTGGTATATAATTGATGAATTCATGAATGTAGTGTGAGTTTGATGAATTTGGGATGAACTTTCCAAAAGGGAAACTTTAATTGTGCAAATCCTTGAATTGGATGATTTGAGCATGTTTGGGATATTAGGATCATGCTAGTGTGTTCATGGATGGTTTCTAAGGTGACTAATGTGTTTTTATGTTTATGAATGTTGATTTGGGTGTTACCTGTTTTGGCTTAGTGGAAAATCATGGTATGAGTTTTATAGGTAAGCTAAGACTTTTGTGGATTGATGATTGATTAAGAATGAACTTTTGGATGTTTGAGCATGATAATAGTTGAGTTTCTCATGACTTGTATGATATCTAGTTGTATGATGATCTAGTTGGTACATGTGGTAAATGAAGTGCTATATGTAATCAAGTTGTATGCGAACATGTATGATATGCTGTTGTGTTAGTATTAACGGTTATCACCTATAATGTCACCAACGGGTCAAACGGGTCAACTGGGTCAAATGTGTCTTGTCTTTCTAAAACCTTGAGTTCCTTGGTTTGTAGAGCACTTAGGGTTTCATGTTGATTTTGTGTACACGTGCTTATGTACTCTTGTATTCTAGGTGACCTTTGAAGGTTGTCTTTCCCTCTTTCTTTCAAGTTAAGCTCTAAGTTAATTCTTGCGCGCATCAGGTGAGTTCTTGCCCCACTCATTTTACATAATCTCTTTTGGGGGAGATAGCATACTGTTGATCACAAACGCTTTTATATATGAGTGTGTATAATATTGATATAGTGTTGTTTACCATGGAAAAGTCCTCACACTTTCGGATTGTTAATATTGACTAGCGGGGAAATTTTGGGTAGTACTACTGGGTCTGACGAGCCCCACCTGTGCGACTCGAGGTCAACGGGTGCAATTTTGTCCTAACACATATTCGTCACGACCTGGTAAGTCGTGACGGGAGGCAACAAACGTAACACAGTCAGCTTCGATCGCGAAATCACTATGATTATATTTTTATGTTAATAGACTAGCTATCTATTGCAATACACTACTTATGCTCTGGAAACTGTTGATTGGTTTATATATTAACGCAAACTCTTGAACTCACCAACCATGTGTTGACTTGTTTAGTATGCTATTCTCAGGTTAAGGTTGCCAGTTGCCTAGGAGCACGCACACCAGCATCGTTGAGTTGTCTACATTTGTTTGTTTACAAATTTGATTATTTTCATATTAAACATTTGTGTTTGGGGCGCGTATGTTTTGCGCATTCTCTTTACATACTACTTGTTTTGGGTTTTCTGTTTTAAAAACGCTTCCGCAGTATTTTAAACGTTAACTCTGGTTTTGTTTATTAATCATATAGAGTCGTTCTTGGTAACTACTGACTGAGATCCTGGTATGTCACGCGCCTCGCGGTAAAACCCCGCACGCGGATTTTGAGGGTGTGACAGATTGGTATCAGAGCCATGGTTATAGGGAACTAGGTTGCATACACACACTAGACTATAACCGCACAGTTGTTAGTTACTTATCGCTTACTCTCCTTACTGTATACTCATTGGCATACGCAACACGTACTTCGCAGCATGGCATCGTCGTCCAGAAATTTGGGCAAGAGACCTGCACGATCTGAGTCACCTCCTACTTCTCCCGTACCGGATAGGGGATTTAACTGGCCACGACATCCTTATCCTCCTAGCGAGATAGACTGGGATCAGCCTTTCATACCTCCTGAGCTCGATCCTCCGCGTAACTGGGATTTCTACCCCACTTACATAAACCGTATGGCTTATAGAGAACGCGTACCACCAGTAGCACCTACACGACCTAGGACTAGGTCATCAACCGCCTCTACTTTGCCTACACTCCCTACTTTGAGCATTCCTCTGGAGCAGGCATTTGCAGTTTGTAGCCACACTGGACACAGAGCGACAGCGGATTAGAGGACTCACTGATGAGAACTCTGCATTACGATCTGAGATGCGTCAGCTGCGTTACCAGGTAGATACGCTTCAGAGCGACTTTCGATGGCCATTGGTGGACATCATACGCTGGCAGGCAACGCACTTAGTAGCGCATGGACGCATCACAGATCACCATAATATGGAGATCGATAATAGGTTTGCTGAGTTAGAGGCACAGCTAGCAGCACTTCAGATTGCTGAAGCCCCTGCACCTTTGGTGGACCCTGATGAGGAAGACCCAGAAGAAGAACCCGAGGAAGCCCCCGAAGAAGAACCAGTAGAGATGGATGAGGACAGTGACGGATCTGATGTACTGGACTGATCCTACCTTTTAAATGACTTAGACTATGTAGTGTTTCTTTTCTTTGAAACCTATGTGGGAAGGGTTGTTTCTCACCCAACTGACAAACTTAAATTTTGACATTGATGGAATATTTTGTGACTCAATTGCAATTTATTTATCTTTGATTATTATTTCTGTTATAAATGTTGTGGTTGTGGTGAATGCATTATTTCTTATTGTTTACTGTACCTTGATGAGATTAATGTGTTGGATGTTACTCCTTATTGTAATTGTGAATTTTAAAGTGAAATATGGACGCACGTGGAAGAGGACGTGGGCGTGGTCGTGGACGTGGCGTCGGAGGCCGTGGAGCCGGAGCCATAAACATGACGCCTGCGGAATTGGCGGCATTAATTAACGAACATGTTCAGGAGGCAGTGGCTGCTGCCCAACCGGGACAACCAGCAGGTAAATGATGACAAGAGGTTAAACTAATTATCCTAGTTATTTGTCTAGGATATCTGACTAATGTTTGGGTTGTCAAAACAGGACCACCACCATGTACCTACAAGTCCTTCATGGACTGTAAACCCCATACCTACAGCGGGACGGAAGGAGCTGTAGGGCTTGTAAGGTGTTTGAGAAGACAGAGTCTGTCTTCGCGAAATGCAACTGCCCGCCTGCTGATCAGGTGAAGTATGCCACCGGGACATTGGAAGGCGCAGCACTTTCCTGGTGGAATGCCCAGGTACAAATGCTGGGTCAAGCCATGGCCAATGAACTACCTTGGGATGAGTTTAAGGGGACTATGACTGAAGAATACTGCCCCCGAAATGAAGTGCAGAAACTGGAGATTGAGTTCTGGCAACTCAAAATGCAAGGCTCAGAAATTGAAGCCTACACGACTCGTACTCATGAGTTAGCCACTTTATGCCCAGGGATGGTGAATGAAATGCACAAGAGGGTGGAGCATTATATACGGGGATTGGTGCCCGAAATTCAAAGTATGGTAACTGCCTCTAACCCCACTACCATACAACAAGCAATCCGAACAGCCCACAGGCTGACTGACCAGGCAGTTGAGCAAGGACGGTTACCCAAACGAGGTGCGGTGGCAAGCGTGCCCGACCAGAAACGCAAGTGGGATGGTTCAAGCAACAAGGGATCGTCATCCAGCAGCCAATCTCAACCTCAACAACAGCAGCAAAGTCAGCAACAGCAACGGAAGTTCGATAACAACCGAAGCTTCAACCAGGCGACTCCTCAAATCAAGGACCCGGTGGGTATGGTGGAAGACTGCCGAAGTGCAACCGGTGTAACTACCACCATGTGGGTCGATGTGATAACTTCAAGTGCCAACGTTGTGGGAAGATTGGTCACGCAGCCAAAGACTGTCGGGGTGAACTGATGAAGAAGCCTCAACAATCACAAGAAACTCCGAAAGGTTGTTTTGAGTGCGGAAAAGAAGGCCATTACAAACGCAACTGTCCCCAGCTTAAGAGGAATGGTAATGGCAACAACAACAATGGGAACAACAGCAACAATAACAATGGCAACAACAATAACAACAACAATGGTAATGGCAACAACAATGGAGGCAATAACAACAATGGAGCCAAAGGAAGAGCCTTCGTCATTGGCTCAGGTGAGGCTCTAAACGATCCTACAACAGTAACTGGTAAATTTTCGGTTAATGGTTGTTTTGCTACCGTATTATTCGATACCGGAGCCGATAGAAGTTTCGTGTCCACTAGGTTCTGTAGTCTTTTAAGTGATATGCCCTCAGCCTTAGAATCTAAATACACCGTAGAGTTAGCTGACGGTACACAGATTCACGTAACGCATATTCTTAGAGACTGCAAGATAGAGCTTGCTGGTCATACATTCACCATAGATCTCATGCCTGTTACACTAGGAAGTTTTGATGTGGTAGTAGGCATGGATTGGCTTTCCGATAAACAAGCGGAAGTCATATGCCACGAGAAGATCATACGGATTCCCCTTGGTGAAGAAGTCCTTACGGTCAGAGGTGATAGGAGTGGTGCGGTGATAGGCATCATCTCGTTTATGAAAGCACAGAAGTTGTTACGAAAGGGTCGACTGGCCATATTAGCACTCGTCACAGATAAACAGTCGAGGAAAAAAGATAGAGGATATCCCCGTAGTTCGTGAGTTTCCCGAGGTGTTTCCGGAAGACCGTCCTGGATTACCGCCTCATCGTCAAGTTGAATTCCAATTGAGTTGACTCCAGGAGCCGCTCCAATTGCGAGAGCACCGTACCGGTTAGCTCCGAACGAACTGCAGGAATTATCTGCCTAACTACAAGAGTTGTTGGATAAAGGGTTCATCCGACCGAGTTCGTCGCCCTGGGGAGCGCCAGTTCTATTTGTGAAGAAGAAGGATGGTACATTTCGAATGTGCATTGACTATAGGGAACTGAACAAGGTTACTATCAAGAATAGATATCCCTTACCTCGTATCGATGATTTGTTTGATCAACTGCAAGGATCAAGCTATTACTCTAAGATTGATTTGAGGTCTGGGTATCATCAGCTGAGAGTTCGAGAAGAGGACATCTCGAAGACTGCTTTCCGTACACGATATGGTCACTATGAATTTTTGGTCATGCCATTTGGGTTGACGAATGCACCAGCAGTATTCATGGACCTCATGAATCGCGTGTGCAAACCCTATCTTGATCAGTTTGTTATCGTCTTTATTGATGACATACTGATATACTCAAGGACCGAGGAAGAACATGGAGAGCACTTACGTTTGATCTTGGAATTACTTAGAAAGGAACAACTGTACGCAAAGTTTTCTAAGTGTGATTTCTGGATACGTGAGGTACAATTCTTGGGTCATATTGTCAACGAGAAGGGAATACATGTTGATCCTGCTAAGATTGAAGCGATAAAGAATTGGTCTGTTCCTAAGACACCAAGTGAGATACGACAATTCCTTGGATTAGCGGGATATTATCGACGATTCATTGAAGGATTCTCTAAGATTGCACAACCTCTCACAGCCTTGACTCACAAGGGAACGACGTACAAATGGGGTGAGAGTCAGGAATCTGCTTTTCAGTTGCTGAAACATAAATTGTGTAGCGCACCAATATTAGCGTTACCAGATGGTAGTGATGACTTCGTAGTCTACTGCGATGCGTCTATTCAAGGACTTGGATGCGTCCTGATGCAGCGGGATAAAGTGATAGCTTACGCCTCTAGACATTGAAGATTCATGAGAAGAACTATACCACCCATGACTTGGAACTGGGTGCGGTAGTTTTTCGTTAAAGATCTGGAGACATTACTTGTACGGTACCAAATGCACCATCTACACCGATCACAAGAGTCTTCAGCACATCTTTGAGCAAAAGGAGTTGAACATGAGGCAAAGACGCTGGGTGGAATTGTTAAACGACTATGATTGTGCTATTAAGTACCACCCGGGGAAAGCAAATGTAGTTGCTGATGCGTTGAGTAGAAAAGAGACTGCTAAACCTCGACGTGTGCGAGCTCTGCAACTAACGATTAGTACGCAATTACCTGAACAAATCCGAGAGGCTCAAACAGAAGCTTTGAAAGCAGAAAACATTGGGTCTGAATCGTTAAGGGGTATGGAAAAACAATTGGAAGTAAAAGCGGATGGAATTCGTTACTTCATGGATAGACTATGGGTACCTCTACACGGAAATCTGAGAGACTTGGTGATGAGTGAGGCTCACAAGTCCAAGTATTCTATACATCCTGGATCTGACAAGATGTACCACGATTTGAAGGCGCACTA
This sequence comes from Flaveria sonorensis, assembly GCA_025506505.1. NCBI lineage: Eukaryota > Viridiplantae > Streptophyta > Magnoliopsida > Asterales > Asteraceae > Flaveria > Flaveria sonorensis. The sequence continues at coordinate 43,677,486 of CM046434.1, forward strand.
TTGGTGGCCTAACATGAAAGCAGATGTAGCTTCTTATGTGAGTAAGTGTCTGACCTGCTCGAAGGTGAAAGTGGAGTATCAGAAACCATCTGGTTTACTACAACAACCCGAGATCCCTATGTGGAAGTCGGATCAAATATCAATGGATTTTATTACTAAGTTACCTCGCACTTCTACGGGTTGTGATACAATATGGGTTATCGTAGACCGATTGACAAAATCTGCTCATTTCCTAGCGATAAAGGAAACAGATAAGATGGAGAAGTTAACCCGACTTTATCTGAAGGAGATCGTTTCGAGGCATGGAGTACCAATCTCAATCATTTCTGATCGCGATTCTCGTTTCACATCACACTTCTGGCAGTCGTTGCAGAAAGCTTTAGGTACGCGATTGGATATGAGTACTGCTTATCATCCACAACTGATGGTCAAAGCGAGCGTACTATACAGACTTTGGAGGACATGTTACGTGCTTGTGTGATTGACTTCGGGAATAACTGGGAAGTTCACCTACCATTGGTGGAATTTTCTTACAACAACAGTTATCACACTAGCATAAAGGCAGCACCTTTTGAAGCTTTATATGGGAGAAAGTGTAGATCACCAGTTTGCTGGGCTGAAATTGGTGATAGTCAATTAACAGGTCCTGAGTTAGTACACGAGACTACTGAGAAGATTGTCCAGATAAGAAACCGCATGGCTGCAACGCGAGACAGACAGAAAAGCTATGCTGACAAATGACGAAACCTTTGTAATTTCAGACAGGTGACAAAGTTTTGTTGACAGTCTCACCGTGGAAAGGCATAGTTCGGTTTGGTAAGCGAGGAAAGCTAAATCCGAGATACGTTGGACCATTTGAAATAGTGGAAAGAATTGTTCCAGTGGCTTATCGACTAGCCTTACCTGATTCATTGAGTGGAATCCATGATGTATTCCATGTTTCAAATCTAAAGAAATGTTTAACGGATGAAACGATGGTCGTACCACTGGAAGAAGTTCAAGTAGATGAACAATTACGTTTCATTGAGGAACCTATCGAAGTGATGGATCGTGAGGTGAAAATGCTTAAGCAAAGCAAGATACCCATTGTCAAAGTTCGTTGGAACTCGAGACGTGGACCAGAATTCACGTGGGAACGTGAAGATCAAATAAAGCTTAAGTACCCTCAGCTATTCGAAAGGACGATGCCAGCCGGCGAAGGTATTGATTAAATTTCGGGACGAAATTTCTTTCAACATGGGGATGATGTGACAACTCATCCAAAACTCACACGATTTCGATTTCCTTGTGCCAATGCAGTAGACCAGTGATGGAACACTCACCATGTAACGCAATTTTCGGGACGAAAATTCTTTCAACATGGGGATAATGTGACATCCGGTAATTTTCCGTTACCAAACTCCGTTTGTTCCGTTAAGTCTTGCATACACGTGTTGGGAGCACACACTAGTTGTCGTTGAACGTTGGTGACTTAATAATAATTAATAATGTTAAACAAATAATTACTATGTTGATTATTAGTTGTAATTATGTGATTTAAATGTTTATTGTAAATTTTATCGCGTAACGTGGAAACGTGTGTATTTAATTCGTGCATTGTGTGACTAGTAAAGATAAAGTATATAATTGTTATTATTAGTTCATATGTTTATTATTGTGGTTATAAACATCTTAAAAGGGTGTTAAAAGCTTAATCTTTATAAAATACAAAGTGCAAGGGTTAAAAGGTAATTATGCAAAACTTAGTTGATTAAAACACAAAAACCAAACCCTAGAGCACCTTGATCGGCCGCGACTTCACCTTCAAACACACACACTTTGATCATCGACCAAGAACAAGCAAATACCACGATTGGGTTCGGATTTAAGCAATACATCAAGTTAGAAGCATCAAAGTTCCATTCTTTCTTCGAATGTAAGGGTAATTTCGTGTTTCTTTGGATGTTTTGTAGTTAGCCGAGGGTTTGTGGATCGAATCTTCAATTGATGGTCGATTGATGCCTAATTGTTGATGTTAATGTGTTTATGCAAGAAAGCTATAATGTTATGTGTATTTGATCGAAATCTTAGGATTCATGTATTTTTCAAGATCTGAGAATTCAAAATTAAAGACGGGTGGAAGTATGTGAATCGAAGAACAAGGATGTGTGTGTAATGTATAATGTTATGATTTCATTGATATTGAATAACAAATTACAATGAAGAAACATATACAAAGATGGATGAACATCAAACCCACCCAAAGGAGAGAAATTCTCCTTGGGTGGTGATTTACACCATGAAAAACACACACTTAAGAACTACAAGCCACTCACACACTTTGCAAAAACCACACTTTACAAAGTAGCACTAGTGGTTCTATTTATAATTTTTTTACATCATGACCTAATTTTGACTTTTCTTGTGTTCTTGATGTTGACTTTGTCTTGTGTTTGTTTTGTTCTGTTTATCAACTTGGTCTCTGAACTTAAACAATGAGATCTTCAGTTGGCTTTGATTTGTGTTTTGGAAAGCTTCAGTTTATCAATTGTTGAACCCAACACAGATGAACAATGTCCACAGCGGATAGCCAAAGTCAACAGTGGATTAGTAAAACACTAAGTGTGTTCACAGCACACAACTAAAACATTCAAGAGTCCACAGCGGACATCCAAGTCCACAGCAAATGAGTAAAACACTAAGTGTGTTCACAGCGCACAACTAAAACATTCAAGGGTCCATAGCGGACAACCAAGTCCACAGCGGATGAGTAAAACACTAAGTGTGTTCACAACACACAACTAAAACATTCATGTGTCCACAGCGGACAGCCAAGTCCACAGCGAATGAGTAAAACACTAAGTGTGTTCATGGCGCACAAGTAAAACATTCAAGGGTCCACAACGGACATGAAAAGTCTACAACGACACCTAAATGCCTGAGTGTCCACAGCGAACACATTAATAATGTCCAAGTGTCCACAGCGGACAATGAGTGTCCATAGTAGATGACCTGGAAACCTTCCTAAGTGTCGACAGTGGACATACGAGATCCATAACGGAGAGCTTATGGCACCTGAGATCCAACTTACTCAATTTCCATTCTCCGTACATCATTATAAGCATATTCTTAGCTTAGATATATTGGTCTAACACTTTGAACATCTTAAACATTCATACAATCCTCATGAAAATCATAAAACATATCTATATCATCATAAACAACCATACCATACATGAAAAATCATAACTTGATTCAAAAACATCCGTTTAATATGCATACCAACCCTAAATAAGTAGAGAAAATTTAAAAGAGGGGATCTAGAACTCACCTCTAACTGCTTTCAAGTAAAACTCCTCCAAACCCGAGAGCAACCTGGAGTTCGAGCACCTAAGAAAACACACAACTAAACACATAGAAACATTTAAGGATCAGTCCAGAAGCTGAAAACCCAACTGAAACCAAGAAGAACACCATAGAATCTCACCTTTCGAAGACTTTCTCTCTCTAAAACCGGGTGAAGCTACTTCTTCTTACTTCAGCCGAGATTTCTTGCATGAGAGAGAGAAGTATGGGCGGTCTTATCACCTTTTTGAACCTATTATGAGGAAGTTTGGCCCTTGCCCGCTTTTAACCCCTTGTTTTACAGTAATTCTCTTTTTCTCCCTTGCTTTCTTTTCTTTTCTTCATGCTGAAATTTTCCAGGTGTTACAAGGAAACAAAGCTAGTTTCTTTAAGACTAAGTCTTCTATTACTGGTAACTCTATAAAACAAGATGTTTGTAGATCAGGTATCAAAGACACTAGTCCCATTACAGTACCTACGATTCAAAATGTTAAATCTACAGTTCATGCCTCATCGGCTTCAGAAATGCATCAAAAGTTAGGAAAATACCTCAATTCCTCCGAATCATATAGAACAATTCTTAATGAAAGAGAGAAAAGAGATACTATTAAAGAATCACAAGGCCAAAGAAATACTAAAGCCAGATTCTACGATTACTATTGAAATTATCATAAACAGTTTATGCAAAATACACGACCATCAAATACATATCATAGAATGTATTGTTATGTATGTGGCAAGCCAATCTTAGGGCTAGAAACTGTCATCATCAACATCTACTGTCAAGCAAACAAAGATTTCACAATTCAATTTCAAATAATAGAAAACAATTCTTTTAAATGTTAAATTCAAAAGGAATACTAACCAGTCAAAGTCTTTTGTTTATAAAAAAGTTGACAATCAAAGGATATTTAAATAAACAAATTTCAAACAAGAAATCTTTACTTGTTGATGATAGTAATTCTACTCCGATTCAGGCCACTTTAAGGAAAATGGTTTCACATCTGATCAAACCAATTCAAAAGTAGAAAATAAAAGAAAAACATTCTGAGCCTGATATTGTAAAAAAATTTGTTTCAATGATAAAAAAGATATGATATTAAAGTCTGTATCATATTTGGATGAAACAAAGTGCTTAAGTCAACCATAGCTTGGGTTTCTAAACAACAATAAATTCATTCATATGTGCAAGAACAACCAAGGCATGTTATCAACAATGTTTGGCATGTTTATAGTGGTTGTTCAAGGCACATGACTGGTAATATATCTCTATTAAACAATATACAACCTTATAATGAAGGATATGTTATATCCCTGTGTATAACAATTAGAAGGGAGAATTGGTGCCTAAACCTAAACATCTCTGGGATGAGGAAGACTTGAAGAAGCTTGAGCTTGATGACAAAGTGTATGCTGCTATCACCATGGCACTTACAACTGAGATTTCTCAAAAGTTCAAAGATTATAGAAAAGCTAAGGATTTTTGGGATGCAATAAAGGAGCAGATAATGGGCAATAAAGATATGAGGGAAAGCCGAAAACAAATGTTGAACCAAGAGTTTAATATGTTTAACCAAATATTTGGTGAGACTTTGGAGGCATAAATGTCCAAATTTGTTTAGCTGATAACAAAGATGAAGTGTGCTGGCATTACCATGGAGAATATTTCGATAACAAAAAGTTGTTGAACTCTTTACCATACAGTTGGAACAATAACTACACTACTATCAAAAGAACCAAGAATTTGTTCACCTTATCCCTCAATGATCTTATCTCAACCATCAAGTCATATGAAATGGATGACAAGCAAAGAGCTGATAATTACATCAACACTATAGGAGCTGAAGCATCTGCATTATATGCAAAAATGGATAGTAATCCAAATTACTATGTCAGCTATTCCTAGTTATGTCAACAACCAGCTATTCTGTTAATCCAAATGTCAAGGATCCATCCATGCCTTAGTTTCAAGCTTCCCATCAAAATCAATTCACTCAAATGCAACCTCAATCTCAACCTCAAACATACCCATAAAGACAATCCACTCAACCCATACAACAAGCATTTGTTGTAAATTACCACCCAAACAAGCAAACCATTCAAATAACAGAAGAGCATCTGGCTCTATTCACCATTTTCATGAACAGCTATGAAGCTTTCACAACCGAAAGACTCAGTGCACCCAACGTTTTAGTTAATGATTTACAACAAGTTAATCATGATGTTGAAGAAAATGATATCATGTATCAGATGGCTATGGTGGTGTACCGGGCTAAAAATTTTGCAAGAAAAACATGAAGAAAGATGTTTCATGTAAACAACTCGAGCAAGATTGGGTTTGGTAAGTCAAGTTTGAGATGTTATAATTGTGACAAACCTGGTCACTTTACAAGAGAATGTATTGAGTGAAGATCAAATGGTGACTGTGGATGTTGAATCAAAAGGGGATAAAGCAAGCACGTCAAACAACAAGCCCTGGTTTCTTAGACCAATGAAGAATATGATTGGTTAGACCAAATGGAGATTCTCAATATCAAACTGTCTGCTGCTTTGTTGGCTGAAATTCAAACTGCTGAAGACCATGTTGAAGAAAATATACTTGATGAGTGTGTCTGATGACTTGATAAAGGGAATTTTTGCTGAAATAGTCTGGGAGAATGCTGAAAAGGTGCAAAAAGAAGAAGCTGATGAGTTTACTCTAGCTAAAAATGAAGAGACTGTGAATGCTGCAGAGTAAACTCTGGCAACTGCTTATGAGGACTCTATCAATGTTGTTGAGATTACTCCTACACCCAAAGCAGCAGAATAAAAGGAACTAAAAGCTTTCATGGTAAATGTCATACTTGAAGAGAAGAACAAGCAAGAAGAGACTGGAGAGGTAAATACTAATTTTTGTTCAAAAATGTCCAACAAACAAAAGAAACTGAAATCAAAAATAGATTTGAAGGACATTAACGAGTCACAATATCTGCATCTGACTTGAGCACTGATTTCAAGAACAGATTTGTTTCAACAGGTATGTAAGATCATCTGAAGAGTATGAGGCTGATGCAACCAACAAGCCAGAACAACCAAGTCTTCCATGCATGCACTAAGGAACAAAGATGAACTAGCTTTGGAAGTCTTACACCCTCAAATGTGTCTACGTTTAAGATCTTCCAAAGCTAACAGTTCAGAAGGAGTTACTTCGGAAGTTTCACACTCAAACAAAAAAAATATTCTAAGTGTGAAATCATCCGAAGCCAAAGACCAGAATCTTCTGAAGCCAAAGATGAAATCTTCCGAAGCTTCAGAGACAAAGTCTTCCGAAGCTATGAAGACTGATTTCTTCAGAGGACAAAGAAAATATGCTTTCTCTGAATCAACTTTTGATAAAGCTGACACACTTCCCGCTGTCTGCTCTGGTGGTTCACCTACTTTACACAAGTGGGTGAAACTTCCATGCTTTATCAAAAAGTAGGATGGTCTTTGTTTGTAACTTACCTTACTTGTTCAAGTAGACTTTTTGTATTAGGAAAAGTCAGTGAGCTATAGCATGTCATCGTCAGTATTCAAAAGGTAATATGCTTTTTGACTTTAGATTGATCTTGTTGTCTAGATTAGTCAAATCCCAACTGTCTTTACATGTAAGTGACGATTGTAGGTTGTTGAATAAAAGTGTCTCAGGTCTTTGTAATTTATGTATGCTTTGTAAAGCTTGTAAAAGAACTTGAGATCAATATACAACATCCTTGAAAACCAATCTTGTGTCTTGTGTTGTTCTTAGTTCTGTCTCTTTAATTTACTTGTGTTCTTAGTATCATCTATTTTAAGTTACCAGTTCCCTATTTGAATTGTTAAGTGATCTAAGATCTCTCCTCAGTGTGAAACTAAGTGTTAAGTGTGCTAATATGGTGGAAGACACCTCATTGGATCAAGATGACTGACTGTAAGGTTGAAAGACAGCCATAGCCAGAAACCACTCCCTTGGTCCTGATCTTGAGGGGAGTGTGTTGATGAACATCTCTACAGGGCTATGATTGGGTCACTTATGTACCTTACTGCTAGTAGGCCTGATATTATGTTTGCCACATCAATATGTGCAAAATATCAAGCCAACCCCAAGATGTCACACTAATCACTGTCAAAAGGATTCTCAGATAACTCAAAGGTGCTCCAAATCTAGGCCTTTGGTATCCAAAGAATTCAGACTTTAATCTGTATGCTTATACAGATAGTGATTATGGTGGCTGCAACATGACTGCAAAGTCCACATCGGGGGAGGGGGGGTGTCAATTCCTTGGTGGAAGGATAGTCACTTGGCAATGCAAGAAGCAATCCTGTGTGTCTACATCAACTGCTGAAGCTGAATACATTGCTGCTGCAAGCTGCTGTGCTCAAGTGCTTTGGATTTAGAATCAGATGCTAGACTATGGGTTCAACTTCAAGGAGACTCCCATCCATATAGACAACAACAGTGCCATCTCTATTACAGAGAATCATGTGTAGCACTCAAGGACCAAACACATCAACATCAGGTATCCTCTGATTAGGGATAACTTTGAAAAGGGATTGATCAAACTAATCAAAGTTAACACAAATGAACAATATGTTGATCTGTTCACAAAGGCATTTGATGAACAGAGATTTAAATATCTTGTATCAGCTATTAGGATGATTAACTTTGAATAGATTTTCTTTAATAACTTAATCAGCTTTATTTCCTAAAATTATGTGTTCTAAGATGTCTATTAGATCATCTCATAAGCCCAGTTCTCTTTGGAAGAGAACTAACTTTTAACTGATATTCCTTAGATTTGTGAAAATTTACCTTCGGAGGAACTCAAATTGCCTTCAGAAGAAATTTACGTCTTTAAATCATTTAACAGCTTATCTAAGATTTACCTTTGGAAGAAATTCTTAGAGTATATTCCGAAGCCTAAATTTGTATATAAGCACTTAAATGCATTCAAGGATCAAATATCTTCCGAAAGCAACTAAGTCTCGGAAGATTCTCTTCTTCCGAAGCCAAATTTTCAAAATTCTTTGAAATATCTTCCGAAGCAAAATTGTCTTCGGAAGTTCTACAACTTCCAAGAAAACTAACTTTTGGGCGCATTTTCTTTTGAAGTAGGACCCACTTGCGAATTTCAAAGTTTATCTTTTTGTCATAACTTTGTCTCAAATCCATACATATATCTTCCAAACGGTTCTATTTCGTCTCTCTACTCTCTCTGATCCTTACCCTAAAATTACCCTAAAATTTCATCTTCTTCTTCCTCTCTTCACTGTAAAGCTTCCTCAAATGGCCAACATTGATCATTGCAACAACCCTGATTTTTCCATGCACCTACACAGGCAACCCAATCAGGTTGTCCTGTTAAACTCTGAGAAGTTTTCAAGCTTCTCAGATGTGTGTAGGTACCTTTCTTCATCTCACTACTTCATCTCCTTTACAATTGATCCTCCTCTCTATGAGGATCAGCTGCTTGAGTTCTAGAGGACCTGTCAAGAGGTCACCATGGACGGGGAGAAGGCATTGTCTGCTACAGTGCAAGGGAGGATAGTTTTCATCACTCCGGCCATCATAAACACCCATTTGCAGCTGGATGATGAAGCAGGTGAGCTGTCCTTTCCCAAATCTACTGTCAACGACTCCTTTCAGCAGATGGACTATGAAGGTGACTTCTCAGTCAAAATCTTCAGGAAGGGGAAGGTCTCATCTTAATGTAAATACCTCCTCCATGTCGTCATTCACAGCCTTTCTAACAAACGTGGAGGATGGGATCAAGTTCCAGAATACCTCTCCTTTATAGTCCATGGGATGGTACAAGGGGTCAAGTTCGGGTACTCTCAATTTGTATATACTAATTTACTTGCAAACTTGGACTCCTTAGAGTATTACAGGTTCCCTAGGTATGTTCAACACTTTCTCAACTGTGAGTTAGGACCATAGTTGAAGGGAGCAGGTAATATTCTTAAAATAGGACAAATGAGGACTAGTATCTTCAAAATCTTGAAGAAGCCAACTATTGGCTTCTCAGGGGTAGAAACAACCCTTGTCCCAAAAATGTTTGAGCTCATTGCTCAGGGTGAAAACCTGGCAGCACCAGCTAGTGTCGAACCAACACCCTCCACCTCTCAACCACCTCAAACACAGCCTACCATCACCATCACCTACAAAAGAAAATCCCAACAAACGCCTTCACTTACTACTGAGCATGTGCAGGCCCCCATATCAGAAACCATACAGGAGGAAGTGGAATCTCGAGCTCCTACTTCCCCTGAGGAGCAGACCACTCCCATGTTTCCACCACTCAGTGCTGAGGTTCCTCATTCTCAGCCTGATGAGCTCACAACCCCACAAATAGCCTTAAGCCATCACTCTGAGTCTCAATACTCCAGTGATCAACCTTCTGGGGAAAGCTACCATTCCCAACCTCTTGATCTAAACCGCCCCATTCCTAGCCTTGACTTCTATTCTGATGAAGATTTGGGCTTCAGTGAGTACCATGAGTCTCTTTTCTCTTCCTATACTCAAGGAGAGATGAGTACTCCTGCCTTCCCCATCTCTAGCAACATCATCAACCCCCTACTGAGATGGATCGTCATGAACTTGTTCAGGAAATCCATATGGTAGAGGCTCTCACTTTTGCAAGTGATAACATCACTAGGACCTCTACCAGGGCAACCCCGCCTTTTGATACTTCTCTGGAAGTTGTCTTTGGGCAGGGGAAATCTAGCAGCCAAGAAACCCATGCTGGTGGTGAGGAAGAAGACTTAGGTCCAATTCTCTCATCCCCTAAAGATTCTTCATCTGAAGATGAGGGGAGTTTGCAACAAAAGGTGCACAAACCGTCACATCTTTGCACCTATTTTGTTTCAAAGATAGCTCACCTGGAATCTCAGGTGACTATCTTACAAAAGAGGGTCAATGACTAGCAACTTGAGATCACCGATCTCAAGGGCAAGATGGCTGACAGACCCATGAGGACAACTCATCCAGGTCCGTAAGAACCTGTAGATGTCATGGATCAATCTCCCAGCTCACCTATGCAAGAGGGTGATGCTACCAAAAAGGGGGAAAAATTATGACAATCACAGAACCTAGGAGTTCTTCCTAGAGTATGGACGTAGAGGAATCACCATCCTCTCTTGTAGATGTTCATACTCAGCAACCTCCTCTAGACAGTGATCTACATTTTCTCATTCAACAACTGTTTGAGGAGGGAATACCAAGAGCAATGTCTGCCCCTTCTGAGAACCCAATCTGGGGTTGGGGGTATAACAGTAATAGGAGAGCTCTTGTGATCTCTAGAGCTCAGGGTCAACTAGATGTTCTCAACATTTCACATCTGAGTTTCAGTAAGAGCATCAACTTGGTAGATCTGCCACTTGTCAACCCAAGTAATAACAGACAAGCAGCAAGTTTGGCAGAAAGAATCCATGACAGGGTGCTAGAGGAGTTTAAATTGAGATCAAAATTATATAGACAGAGGCTAGTAGGTGAGATCTTTAGTCAACTGGATGTTGAGGTAGACCAGGAGATTGGCTTTGAAGGTAAAACCTTGACTGAAGGCCCAGAGGTTGAGCCTATAAATCTTGAGACAAGATCTCCCTCTGCACCCATTATCCTTAGTGAAACACCAGCTGGTGATGGTGTTTCACAACATCTCTCTGGCCAGAGCTTGATAGCTGAACTAAGCAATGAAGGCCAAAGCTCTCTCCAGCCTGAGTCACCAAAGCCTGCGGTTGACAAAGGCAAAACGAAACTGACTCCTGAGGAGATTGAGGAGGAGAAGAGAGAGAGGAAGAGGAAGATAAGGGGAGAGAGTTCAAGTGGTTCCCCAGGGTTTATGGAAGCTGTAATCAGGGCTGCCCCCAGGCTAAACACTCAGGAAGATGAGTTAAGGGCAGCCAGGCTAAACTACCTGGGAACCAGAAACTATAATGTTGATGAACTCATCTCTCTCCCCTTAGATGAATTGAATGAACTAGCTAACACAGAGTTGTCAAAGGAGAGGAATGAAGTAGAGGATGCAGTATTGCTCTTCAAGCATAAGGAAGAAATGAGACTGAAAAGACTCTACAAGAACATTCCTGTCCTCTCCCCAGTTCAAGAAGGTCCTGAGCCAGAGACTGTGGCCATTGAACAACCTCAGGTAGCAACTGAAGAAGAAAGACTAAAGATGATCAGCTACCTGAGTGCCACAGGTCTCTATCAGGCAGATGCACTTCTTCCCTTACCATCTGAGTACATATTGTTTGAATACAATAAGTAGATGGAAGAAAAAGCTAAAAGAGTAAAAAAAGCTGAAAAGAAAAGATTAACGGAAGAAGCTGCAAAGTCAAGGGCTATCATCCACAAAAGCCAAAAAAAGTCTGCTGACAGACAAAGGATGATGAGCTTGTTGAAGCTGTATGGATTCTCCGGAAGAAGGCTTGGCCCTGTGTCTCTATCCATAATGGATGAGCATATCAGGGTAATTAAGCAGAAGATAAAGAAGGGAGATCTGGTGGACTTGCATTCTCCACCAAGTCCAGCTCAACTTGATGTTGAGGTGAAGGTTGAGCCCACTGAGACAACACAACCTAAACCGGAGCTGTAGCTCAGCCAACTTCATCTTCTGATCCACAGCAGGGTCCTCCTCTCTCTCCATCTGAACCTATGAGAGAGGAGATCCTAACTGAGGGGGACTCAACTAAACAACCTAGTACTCAAGACCAGTCCCCTTAGTTAAAATCATCAGGGAGAAGAAAAGGATGGCCAGAAGATCAACCTCAAAGAGAAAAAAAAGAAAGTCATCCACCTCCCAACCTCAGGATGAGTTAGAGCATCCTGAGGGAGTGCATGAAGAGTTCTCTCAACAAACTCCAATCATAGTAGAGCCTCTTGCTGTTGGAAGACAAATTAGGTCATGGTCTTATGATGAAGATCAAGACAGATGGTATGTCATAAGAGATCAGGATGCCATGCATATCTATTCCACAGAAGACATTGTCAATCTTCCTCTGAATGATCTCTTTGACATGAGAAGGTTCTAAGTTAGTCTGAAGGATCCAGACCTTATGATGAAGAATGGTATGTTGAAGATCCTAATATGGACAATCAAAATCTGAAGAACTTCTCTGTTTTGGTAGCATCAGCCAAGGGGGAGTTTGTAAGATCATCTAAAGATTATGAGGCTAATGCAACCAACAAGCCAGAACAACCAAGTCTTCCATGCATACACTAAGGAACAAAGAGAACTAGATTTGGAAGTCTTACACCCTCAAATGTGTCTAAGTGTAAGATATTCCAAAGCTAACAGTTCAGAAGGAGTTACTTTGGAAGTTTCACACTCAAACAAAAGAAAATATTCTACGTGTCAAATCTTCCGAAGCCAAAGATCAGCATCTTCCGAAGCCGAACATGAAATCCTTCGAAGCATTAGAGACAAAGTCTTTCAAAGCTGTGAAGACTAATTTCATTAGAGGATAGAGAAAATATGTTTTCTCTAAATCAACTTTTGATAAAGCTGACACACTTTCCGCTGCCTACTCTGGTGTTCACACAAGTGGGTGAAACTTCCATGCTTTATCAAAAAGTAGGAATGGTCTTTGTCTGTAACTTACCTTACTTGTTCATGTAGACTTTTTGTATTAGGAAAAGTCAATGAGCTATGGCATGTCATAGTCACTAGTCAAAAGGCAATCTGCTTTTTGACTTTAGATTGATCTTGTTGTCTAGATTAGTCAAATCCCAACTGTCTTTACATGTAAGTGATAGTTGTAGGTTGTAGTATAAAGTGTCTCAGGTTCTTATAATTTATGTATACTTTGTAACACTTGTAAAAGAACTTGAGATCAGTATACAACATTCTTGAAAAGCAATATTGTGTCTTGTGTTGTTCTTAGTTCTGTCTCTTTAATACACTTGTGTTCTTAGTATCATCTATTTTAACTTACCAGTTCCCTAGTTGAATTGTAAAGTGATCTAAGATCAATCCTCAATGTGAAACTAAATGTTAAGTACCCTTACCCGGTCCTGCAAGGTAACATCAAGAAGAAAGATCATATTCTTAAAGAGACAAATACTAGTTTCTTTAAGAATAAGTCTCCTATTACTTCTAACTCTATGAAACAAGATGTTTGTAGATCAGTTATCAAAGACACTGGTCCCATTATAGTATCTACGATTCAAAAGGTCAAAGCTACAATTCATGCCTCATCGGATTCAAAATGAATCAAAAAGTTAGGAAAAATACCTCAATTCCTCCGGAATCATAAAGAACAATTCCTAATAAAAGAGCGAAAGAGATACTGTTAAAAAATCACAAGTCCAAAGAAATACTAAGGCCAGATTATATGATGACTATGGAAGTTATCATAAACAGTTTGTGTGAAATACACGAACATCAAATACATATCATAGTATGTATTGTTATGTATATGGCAAGCGAAATTATAAGGCTGGAAACTCTCATCATCAACATCCACTGTCAAGTATACAAAATTTCACAATTCAATTTCAAATAATAGAAAACAATTCTTTTTTAATGCCAAATTAAAAAAGAATACTAATCAGTCAAATTCTTTTGCTAATAAAAGAGATGATCAATACAAAGTAGATTTGAATAAAGAAATATCATCAAGAAATCTTTATGAGTTGATGATAGCAATTCTACTCTGATTCAAACCACTTTAAGGAAAATGATTTCACATCTGATCAAACCAATTCAAAAGTGGAAAATAAAAGAAAAACAATCTGAGCCTGATACTGTTAAAAGTTTGTTTCAATGATAAAAGAGATATGATATTAAAGTCTGTATCATATTTTTGGTTCCTAAACATTAATAAATTCATTCGTATGTGCAAGAACAACCAAGGCAAGTTATCAACACTGTTTGGCATGTTGTCAGTGATTGTTCAAGGCATATGACTTGTAATATATCTCTGTTAAAAATATACAACCATATAATGGAGGATATGTTATATTTGCAGGAGATAAATGTGGTAAGATTACAAAGAAAGGTACATTGTCTAATGGTGTGTTAAGTTTTAAAGATGTCAATTTTGTGGAAGAACTTAACATAATTTGTTAGGTGTCTCTCAAATTTGTGACAAAAGGTATTTAACACATTTCACTGATAAAGAATGTCTAATTCTAAAACCTAGATTTGTGATTCCTGATGAATGGATTTGTTGAGAACACCAAAAGACAAAGACACATACTTACTTGACATGAATGGTTCACATTCACTTGTAACTGCATCTTGTTTGTTATCTAAAGCCTCAGAAAGTGATTCAATGTTATGGCATCGTAGGCTTGGCCATGTAAACATCAAAATATGAACAAGTTGGTTAGAGGAAATCATGTTGATGGCCTTCCATTGAAAGAATTACAACTTACTGAACATTTTTTGTCATGTTCAAAAGGCAAAAAACATAAACTTCCTCATAACCAGTTGGTCATACCAAATTTGTGTTCATCCTTCAAATGTTACACATGGATTTATTTGGTCCAGTTGTGTTTTGATTTTAGGACGTCATGCATATTGCTTGGTTATTAATGATGATTCCTATAGATTAACATGGGTTTTCTTTTAGCAACAAAAGATGAGACATCTCATTTGCTCATAAAGTTCATTCAAAGTGATAATGGAACAGAATTTTGCAATCATACACTAAATGAATTTTGTGATTCAAAGGGGATAGCTAGACAATTCAGTTATGTGAGAACTCCACAACAAAATGGAGTTGCTGAAGACGAGACAGAACTTTAATTGAAGCTGCCAGAACAATGTTATTAGAAGCCAAATTACCATCCTTCTTTTGGGTTGAAGCTGTTAATATTGCATGTTATGTTCAGAATCGTGTGTTAATCAACAAACGATAATATATGACTCCTTATGAATCTTTTTTTCAAATATAAGGCCAAATTCAAATATTTTAAAACATTTCGATGTTGTTGCACTTTGTTAAACACATCGATTCTAAATCAAAATTTAATAAAAAGCTGATGAATGTTATTTTGTTGGATATTCAGCCATCAAAGTCGCTTACCGGGATTATAATAAAAGAACTAAACAAATAATTGAGTCATTTGATATTGATTGGCATGAATTTAAAGAAACAGATGCCGGCTCTTGTTTGAAAATTTTGAAATTTTTAATCGATCTTGTATTGTTTCTACAGCTAATCCACCTTTGACATCATCAATTCAAGTTATTTTTACTCTTGATATTAGACCTATGTCATCTTCAGCTACAAGAAGATCTTCAGACATATCTTCTTCTTCAAATGTTTCAACTATTTCACAATTTATTTCTGAATCTACAATGTCTCATTCTGATCCAGTTGTTGAATATGCTTCACAAGTTTCTGATCAAAGTTATTCTTCTACTCAAGATCATCCAATGATACCATTCAAGTTCCATTTGAAGATTTATCTGTTGATTTTTAAAAGAATCACAGTTTATGTGAATGAAATAAATTTGCTTTGTTTTGTGGGCTTTCTGTAAACCCCATTTCAAAACTAGCCTATGTGGCAAAATAGGGCTACAAGCTTGTCATTTTATTAAAGAAGAACTAAATTCTGAAAATCCCAAAAACAGATCCTAATCATTTCTGTAAATGCGGTTTAGAGAAGTCGATGGTGGGCCTGGTGGCACAAGTTAACCGTGTCAGCTCCTATCTTGTCATAATATAAACCTAACTAACCATATTTTGATTGTGAACCCATCCTCCCTTCCTTTTTATTTAATTTTTCTTCTTTTTACATATTCCTATTACATATATTTAACATATATTACAATATTTAATATATTCAAAAAACAAAGGTGGTCATACTGGTGCTTGGTTTAAACTAGGGGATCATCCATATTCTGACCATTTATCTATATCCACTAGTCGGTTGCACAAAGCAGCTTCTTTTAATTAACAATAAATATTTGTAGCACCAAATGTAAGACAGCTTTCAAGTCACATGTGGGTTTGTCAATCTTGTCAAACTTATATTTAATTAAAATCAAACTGTGAACCACCTTATACCACTCATATTTAAATTGGAATTCATGGTGGTGGATTTGTAGTATCAATATTTGTTAACATTTAATGGAGGGTTAGATCGTAGCTTTTATTATAGTTATAGTATATAGTATTCTCATATGTCGATGACTACAAGGACGTTTTTAAAGTTTGTAAATTAGCCACCATAGTTTGATGATTTGCAAAAAGACCCATACTTACATTTTCTAAAGCATAAGGTACAGCAAAGCCGCCATCTTCCTCTACAGATCCCCGTCTTCCGATGGTGCGGTATGGTCATAGGTGATGTATGAAGCACCGTTGGTTGTTATTGCAATCATACACATACGGAAATAGGTCTACTCCAACGAGTAAAGAGTTCATAATGGTGGTCTGTTAACAACAACGATGAAGATGGCGCCTTATTTATGGTCAACGAAAAGTGTATATTAGCAGGGTAAGTGGTGATTCGCCCTCTTATATATATATTATTAATATGACCTTGTATATTATACCCCTAGATGATTTCAGTCAAAACCCTTAAGGGTTTATTAGGTCAAATGGGTTAGAGATTCTGGGTCAACCAAAGTGGATCTATTTCAGAACCATACATCCAAGGCCAGTGTGTGTGCTTAAAGCTTTAGTTTGGTTTTTGTTGTTGGGATTGTGTTTGGCAATTGGTTTTGTTGCTATGGAATCTTCTTCAAATGGCTGGAAAGAAATCATAATCCAGTTCCTAAAAGGAGATGTAGGGGTCATGACGATAGGCATCATGTTTTGTTTGATAAGCTTAGTTAACCTTATCTATGGTTATTATGCATGTATGTAGTGTAATTTCAAGAATATTTTAGATACCATCACTATGCATTTGCACGTACCATTAGATAAAGAGAGAGGAAGACCAACTTTTGAGAATATTACACCTTTCTAATCATGTGTTTGTAATTTTGCCATGATGGCTTTTAATATATCTCAATTTAATCGGTGTGTTTTAGGGGTCTTAACTGAGATTTTGGTAGAAAAGTTATTTATTGATCAAAGCAAAATCAATAGTGCTCTTACATTAGTTGATCGTTTCTAACATTTTTTTCACGAATCTTGATGAAGATATTTAGTGGACCAGTCACATAATGATAGTAGTTTAAGTAGTTTGTTTGCATATTTGAAATTAACTCTACAATTAGTTTGCATGTGTCTTTTTTTGTAACGCCCCTAAAATTTTAGAAAGAAGAAAAGAAAAGAAAGTAAGGGAGAAAAAGAGAATTATTTCAAAAGCAAGGGATTAAAAGCATGCAAGGATCAAACCTGCCCATAATGGGTTGAAAAAGATGATATGGCCGCCCAACCCCCTCTTTCATACACTCAAACCATCGGCTGGAGAGAGAGAAAGAAGCTTCATCTGGTTCTAGACAGAGAAGGGGAATAAAGCTTCAAGAAGATAAGATTTTAAGGTGTTTCTTCTCAGTTTCAGTTGGGTTCCAGCTTCTGGACCAAGTTCTATGTGTTTCTATGTGTTTAGTTGCTTGTTTTCGTGTTTGTAGGTGCTAGAACTCTAGGTTGCTCTTGGGTTAGAGGTGTTTTACTTGAAAGCTGTTTAAGGTGAGTTCTAGATCCTCTCTTTTACTGTTTTCTACTTGTTTAGGGCTGTTACGCATACTAAAAAGAATGTTTCTTCACCGAACTATGTTTTCTTTTATAAAAAGGCGACTGTGTACGGAAGATGTATGCTTTTAAAGGATTTCCATGTTGTTGTATGGTGTTGTGATGTTTTAAATGTGTAACTAGTAGATCCATGCTAAGTATATGTTTGGAAGTAATGTTTGAGACTAGAAACTGCATAAGTTGAATCGCATGTACTGGACTTTGTGTCGGCTGTGGACACTAGCTGTCCGCTGTGGGCACTTGAGCATAGATAAAGTGTCCGTTATGAACACTTAGGTATTTAGATTGTCCGCTGTAGACTTTGCATGTCCGATATGGACTTTGCATGTCCGCTGTGGGCACTTAGATTTCATGATTGTCCGCTGTAGACCTAAACCATCCGTTGTGGACCCTTAAGTGTTTTATTCAACTGCTATGAACCTTAGTCATCCGCTGTGAACACACTTAGTGTTTAGCTCATCCGCTGTTGACTTTGGTCGTCCGCTGTATGACTTGGCTGTCCGTTGTGGTCTTTGGTCGTCTGATGTGGGATTTGGCTGTCCACTGGGAACACTTAGAATTTAAGCCATCCATTGTACGCCTGTTCATGCGTTGTAAGTACTTAGGATATTTCCGAATTTTGGGAAATAGAATTAAGTGCAAGTACTGATATTTATGGGGCCTATGCTGTTTATGTTATGTATGTTATGGGCTGCTATTCTGACGATGATGTTCCATGTTATGTATTATGACGTGACTTTACGTGGTATGATGATGTTCCATGTTATGTATTATGACGTGACTTTACGTGGTATGATATGCTTATGTACGTAAAGTATTATCGTAATGATATGAAAGATAAAGATTAAGAAAAGTGGAACATAATAAATGAATGAAAGTCATGCAAGCATATTAAAAGCGGTTCACAACTCATTATAGGTTGTCAACTCGACAGTGTGTCGTATGCACACAGATGGGTCATTCTTAGTGATTGATCGAAACGTTCGAAACGGGATCGTTGCCGCTTGACCCCAAGATTGTAGTCGCTTCGTGCACAAATGATGGGGCATAGCATATGGCAGGATCTAGATAAAAATGAAAGATAATATTGAAAGAAAGTACGAAACGAATGATTATGAACGATAATGAAAGATAATAAATGATTATTATCAAGATGTACGTATGATGTGTGATCACGTACGAAAGTAGGGGAAATGTTTTATCAAAAGTAAAGTATTTTAATATATAAACTATAACTCACTCAGTATCACTGACTTTTTATATGCATATCAGTTGGCAGGTAATCGATGATGCTGAGGTGGTGCGGGCATGAATGCATAAGCTACTGGGAATGATTCGAGTCTGGCATCCATATTTTGAGAATGTTATTATATTAATACGATTTTGGGATATAAATGAAATGATATGAAAATTTTACAAGTTTTTAATTATTAATGAAAAGTTATATTTCCGCTACAAAATGATGTGTTTAATATGTTTTATGCGATGATTGACTAACTGTAAACGTCCCGGGTACGGGGCCTTACAAGTTGGTATCAGAGCTAAAGTTTATGAGAATTGGGTAAATTATTTTTAGAACCTAAACTTAAACTGATAATAGGGCAAGAAAGGGAAAGGGATGCCAGTCCTAGTAGCTACATGCCTTGAGGTAAATGTTTTATGTAAACGTTTTATGTAAATTAATGGAGAAATGAATTATGTGCATGTGCTATGTGAATTATGTGCTCTTAGTAGATTTGGATACTAATATAGTCAGGATAGGAAATGCTTGGGAAATGAAGAGTAAAGTATGTGGGTAATCACAACTGGCCACTACAATTAGGGACTTACTATACTTGACGTAATATGAGCTATTACCTTAAATGAACGTGTTGGTGTTTGAATCTTATATGTTTGAAGATCGCTGGTGGTAGATCTTCGAAGACTTCTCAAGGTGAAGGTCATGCTGGACTTGGTGCTGGGCCACGTGTCATGAGGAACAGGGCTGGACCGCTGAAACGGCTCCTGAAGAGCCCGAGCTTCATCACCATGAAGGCGGTTAAAAGAGTGCTAACCTGAGCACCTTAGTGAAGGAGGAAGTTATGGAAGAAGTTCATCAAGTAATGCAGACTATTCTACTGTCTGTGGTGACTGAGGTTATTAGAACCGTGAGAAAGGATGAAAGAAAGAGAAAGAGGGGAGGAAAACCATTGGGAGAGAGAGCAAGGAGAGAGGTTTAGGGGAAAGGGAGCAACCAGGGACTGAGATGGTTGTCTCCAGTGATGATGAGGAAGAGAAGGTAGTGTAGGAAACTACAAAAGGGTGCAATTATGAGGCATTCCATAGATGCAAGCCCCCGACATTTGATGGGAATGGGAATGCTGCTGTTGCTCACCGATGGGTGAGGGAAATGGAAGCTGTGTTAGACATTAGCTTGTGTAGGGAGGACCAGAAGGCGAAGTTTACTGCCCACTCGTTTGTGGATTCGACCTTATGTTAGTGGGACAATATTGTCCAGACCGAGGTAGCACGGCGATTGAAAGGATAGGTGGAGTGAAACGAAGAAGTTGGTGATCGAGGAGTTTTGTCCTCATAGTGAACTCGTCAAGATTGAGAGAGAGAGAGTTCCTGCAGTTGGAGATGGGAACCATGAAACATTAGCAGTATACGACTAAGTTCAATGAGATGGCAAGGCTGGTGCCAGATCAAGTGACGCCTATGTCACGAAAGATCAAGAGATACATCCAGGGTCTGCCGGTGGATATCCTTAGACATCTGATTACCGCCCGGACAGGTACGTTCAGGTTGGTGGTTGATCTGGACGGGAGATTATATGATGAGAAAGAGGAGGTGGCAGCAGTGGAGGTGAGTAGGAAAGGTGGTTGTGATAGAAACTGTAACGGGAAATGATTGGTAGTGGTGGTTTTACTCCCAAGAACAAAAAGGCAAGGGTGGATGATCGGAAGGTGGTGAAGACAGGTACAGGACGAGGATGTGTAATAAGTGTGGGAAGGAGCATGCGGTGGAATGTAAGTGGGGTCGAACATCTCTTTCAAGTGCAGGAAGGCAGGGCATATGGCAAAGGATTGTAGGGTGATGAGGTGTTACAACTGTTGAGAGCTCTGGTCAAAGAAGGGGATTAAGAATGAGAAGGATGGGCAGAGGGCGAAGGCCAGGGCATTCACTATGACCCGAGAGGAGGCTAGGGTGGAACCCGATGTTGTGTCAGGTACATTCCTAGTAAACCAAACTTGTGCCTCTACGCTTTTTTTTCGATGCTAGTAGGAGTTTTATTTCTGCTGCCTTCTGTGGTAAGTTGACCGTTATGAGTAGGAAGATTGATAAGCCCTTCGAAGTAGAAACTGCCTTTGGTAAGGTACTAGGATTTTTGATGTGGTATAGGATTGTGACATAGAGTTGGAAGGCCATAGGTTCTCTGCTAGGTTGTCGTGATGCCCTTAGGCGGATTCGATGAAGTCCTAGGGATGGATTGGCTAGCAGCCTATAAGGCAAACATCGTGTGTTGTAAGAATATGATTCGATTGACCGCGTCTGATCGGAGTTTGGTGACGATCTACAGCGATAGAGTTAGTACGATACTGAAAGTAATTTCAATGGTTGTGGCAGAGAAGTGTATGAGGCGTGGATGTGGTGCCTATTGGCTTATGTGAAGGATGTGGATGCGCAGATGTACCGGTCATGTGTGACTTCCCAAACGGGTTCCCAGAGGATCTACCAGGTATGCCACCTGAGCGCGAGATCGAGTTCCAGATCGATCTGATACCTTGTGCCCAACTGTTGCTAAGGCGCCATATCATTTAGCTCCCTCCGAGATGAATGAATTGATGACTCAGCTGTAGGAGTTGTTAGATAAAGGGTTCATTCGACCTACCATCTCTCTGTGGGGAGCTTCGGTCTTCTTTGTTAAGAAGAAGGACGGTAGCATTAGGTTGTTCATCGACTACCGTGAGCTGAACAAGTTGACAGTGAAGAACCTGATCCATTACTGAGGATTAATGATTTGTTTGATTAGCTCCAAGGTGCCAGTTTGTTCTCGAGGATAGATCTCCAATCTGGTTACCACCAACTAAAGGTGAAGGAGCAACATATTCCAAAAACAACCTTTTGTATACATTATGGACACTGCAAGTTTCTTTTTATGACTTTTTGTTTAACTAACGCGTCAACTGCTTTTATGTATTTGATGAATCAAGTGTGTCGACCTATGCTAGATAAATCAGTGATCGTGTTTATTGATGACATCTTGATTTATTTGAAGAGTGAAGAAGAGCATGTTGGTCACATTCGGGAGGTGCTGGAGATGCTTAGAAGGCAGAAGTTGTATGCTAAGTTCTCCAAATGCACATTCTGGTACCAAGATGTTCATGTTTTGGGTCATGTGGTTATCCTGAGGGGATTAAGGTTAATCCCCAAGGACGCCATCCGAGATTCGTAGTTTCTTGGGTTTGGTGGGCTATTACAGAAGATTCATCCAAGACTTTTCTAAGATAGCTTCACTGTTGACTAAGTTGACCCACAAGGATGTGAAGTTTGTATAGGGTCTAGAGCAGGAGAATGCTTTAGAAGAGCTAAAAGCAAGATTGACCAAGCTCCAGTCTTGACGTTACCCGAAGGGACGAAGACTTGGTGGTCTATTTAGATGCTTCTTATTCGGGGATTGGTTTGCGTACTTATGCAATGAGGGAAAGTTATAGGGGATCTACGTAGGAATGTGGATTCCTCGTTATGGGGATCTACGTTGGAATCATGGATGAGGCTCATAAAACTCGATATTCAATCTATCCTAGTGCTACAAAAATGTATCAAGATATAAAGAAGAATTATTGGTGGCCGAGAATGAAGCGCGACGTAGCGAAGTATGTGAGTAAGTGCCTTCCTTGTTTGCAAGTGAAGCCAGAGAATTAGAAGCCATACGGGAAGATCCAACCTTGGATATACCTGAGTGGAAATGGGAGCACATCACCATGGACTTCATTACAAAGTTGCCACGTACAGCAAGGGGACACGATGTCATATGGGTGATAGTTGATCGTCTGACAAAGAGTGCTAAATTATTGCCGATCTGCAAGACGTATTCATCTAATAGGTTGGTGATCTGCTCATCAAAGAGATTGTGACTCGTCATGGTTTACCGGTATCTATTGTGTCTGACCATGACACTTGGTTTACATCTATGTTTTGGAAGAGATTCATGATGCGATTGGGACGAGTTAACATATCAGTACGGCTTACCATCCTCAGACATATGGATAGTTGGGAGAGAACCATTCAGACGCTTTAGGATATGCTACGAGCATGCATCACTGATTTCTCATATAACAGGATATGGTGGAAGTTAGGATGAACACTTACCATTAGTCGAGTTCTCATATAACAAAAGTTATCATGCCAGCATTGGTATTCCTCCATATGAGATGCTACACAGTAGGAAGTGTAAAACTGTATGTTGGGGTGACATTGGGCAAAAGGAGTTGGGGAGCATCGAGGCGATCGAGGCTACAACCAAAAAGTTAGAGAAGATTAAGGCCTTTATTAAGGCATCAAAGGATAGACAGAAGTCGTATGCCAATATAAGACGTAGACCGATTGAATTCAAGGTGGGCGATAGAGTTATGTTGAAGGTCTCGCCTTGGAAAGGGATCATCCAGTTCAGGAAGCGAGGAAGGCTAAGCCCAAGATATATAGGGCCTTTCTGAATCATTGCTCGAGTAGGAGAGGTAGCCTATCGATTGGAGTTACCCGATGAGTTAAGTGGAATTCATCTGACGTTTCACGTATCTCATCTGAGAAAATGCTTAACCAACAAAGATATGATCATGCCACTTGAGGACATCGAGGTTGATGAACGACTCAACTATGTGGAGCAGCCAGGGGCCATCATTAACAGAAAAGAGAAGAGGATAAGGAATAAAGTGGTTCCACTTATGCGAGTACAATAGAGACACAGGAAGGGATCCAAGTCTATATGGGAGACTGAGGAAGAGATGAGACAGCACTACCCAGATCTCTTTAAGGAGTGATAGGTTTTGGGGACGAAACCTATATAAGGGGGTGGACTTGTAAGGGAGAAAAAGGGAATTATTTTAAAAGCAAGGGTTAAAAGCATGCAAGGGTCAAACCTACCATAATGGGTTCAAAAAGGTGATATGGCTGCCCATACCCCCTCTTTCATGCACTCAAACTATCCGCTGAAGAGAGAGAAAGAAGCTTCATCCAGTTCTAGAGAAAGAAGTGAAGAAATCTTCAAGAGGGTAAGATTTTAAGCTGTTTTCTTCTTGGTTTTAGTCGGGTTCCAGCGTCTAAACCGAGTTCTATGTGTTTCTATGTGTTTAGTTGTTTGTTTTCATGTGTCTATGTGCTAGAACTCTAGGTTGCTCTTGGGTTTGAGGTGTTTTACTCGAAAGTTGTTCAAGGTGAGTTTTAGATCCCCTCTTTTACTGGATTTCTACTTGTTTGGGGCTGTTATGCATACTAAAAAGAATGTTTCTTAACCAAACTACGTTTTCTTTTATAAAAGGTGACTGTGTATGGAAGATGTGTGTTTTAAAGGATTTTCATGTTGTTGTATGGTTGTTTATGATGTTTAAAGTGTGTAACTAGTAGATTGAAGAAATCAAATTTACAACAACATGTTGAACATGAACATATTAGAACAATATTCAACATGAACAAGTTGATTCCCCCAAGGACCTTTTTCAATATCTCTCAATATTCAACCAACAAGAAACATAGTGCGGAAACCCATGATTCAAGTGAAAGAATTCAGTGTGTGTGTTAGTGTGTGTGTTTTGAATGCTCAAAAATGATAATAATAGATTGTTGATTGATTGTTGAAAATCTTACCAAGGATTAGGGTAGTGTGCTATTTATAGCCTATACACAAAAGCTATATACAATTACTGAACTACCCTTATGTAAACAAATATTACATAAATAATCCTAAGTGTCTAAGCTATCCACTATGGAATTAAGTCATCCGCTGTGGAGAAGACTATTCATCCTCTGTGCATACTTGGTTGTTCATTCGCTGTGGATGCTTGGTTCTTCATCCGCTGTGGATGTTCGTCGCTGTGGATGAACATCCGCTGTGGAATGTTCATCCGCTGTGGATGAACATCCACTGTGGATGTTGTCCACTGTATGTTCTTCATCCGCTGTGGGATTCTTTCATCCGCTGCACACATTAGATGAATTTTCTTCAACCGCTGTTGATGATCTTCATCCGCTGTGGAGACTCTTCATCCGCTGCAAACACTTGGTCAAAATTTCTTTTATCTACAAATCTGAAAAAGAAATTTAAACAAATGTTAGTGATTGTTATGAATGTTAATAATTTTAATGTGTTATAAATGATTATTTTGTAGGTTAAAATACATTTTGTTTGATTGTATGCTTTGGCAAGCATCATACTTTTTCATGCATTAATTCTTAATGCAATTGTTGAGTCCAACATAGATCCATGCTAAGTAGATGTTTAGAAGTGATGTTGAGACTAGAAACTGCATAAGTTGAATCACATGTACTGGAGTTGGTGTCGCCTATGGACACTTGCTGTCCGCTGTGGGCACTTGAGCATAGATAAAGTGTCTGCTGTGGACACTTAGGTATTTAGACTCTCCGCTATGGGCACTTTGATTTCATGATTATCAGCTATAGACCTTAAACGTCCTCTGTGGACCCTTAAGTGTTTTATTCATCCGCTGTGATCCTTTGTCATCCGCTGTCAACACACTTAGAGTTTAGTTCATCTGCTGTTGACTTTAGTCGTCCGCTATGGGACTTGGCTGTCCGCTGTGGACTTTGGTCATCTGCTATGGGATTTGGCTGTCCGTTAGGAACACTTAGAATTTAAGCCATCCGCTATACGCCTTGTTCATGCACTATAAGTACTTAGGATATTTCTAAAATTTTGGGAAATAGAATTAAGTGCTAAGTAATATTTTATGGTGGCTTATGCTTGATTATGTTATGTATGCTTATGGGCTGTTATTATGATGATGATGTTCCCTGTTATGTATTATGATATGACTTTACGTGGTATGATATGCTTATGAACGTAAAGTATTATGGTAATGAAAGTGAAAGATAAAGATAATGAAAAGTGGAAAGTAATGAATGAATGAAAGTCATGCAGCATATTAAAGGGGTTCACAACTCATTATGGGTTGTCCACTCGACAATGTGCCATATGCACATAGAGGGGTCAGTCTTCGTGATTGATCAAAATGTACAAAACGGGATCCTTAGGGGTCAGTCTTCGTGATTGATCGAAATGTACAAATGGGATCCTTGCCGCTTGACCCCAAGACCGTAGTCACTTCATGCACAAATGATGGGGCATAGCGTATGGCAAGATATAGATAAAAGTGAAAGATAGTAATGAAAGAAAGTACGAAATGAATGATTATGAACGACGATGAAAGATAATAAATGATTATTATCAAGATGTACGTATGATGTGTGATCACGTACGAAAGTAAGGGAAATGTTTTATAAAAAGTGAAGTATTATACTATATAAACTAGAACTCAATCAGCATCGCTGACTTTTATATGCATATTAGTTGGCAGGTAATCGATGATGCTGAGGTGGTGCAGGCATGGATGCATAAGCTACTGGGGACGATTCGACTCTGGCATTCATATTTTGAGATGTTATTGTATTAATACGATTTTTGGGATGTAAATGAAATGATATGACAATTTGACATGTTTTCAATTATTAATGAAAGTTATATTTCCGTTGCAAAATGTGTTTTATATGTTTTATGCGATGATTGACCACCAGTAAACGTCCCGAGAACGTGGCCTTACATTTTTCTCTCTTAAGATATTACCAAAGCAATTTTGTGTTTCATTTGGAGGTTTATAAAGGGTCGACCATACTGCTTACAAAAGGAAGAAAAGAATGGTCATCCCTTATGCTCTCAAGAAAGCTATTTTTTAGCATAGTCTTTGGTTCATAATAATGTTCTCATAAATATTAATGAAAATATTACCTCGATATACATCTAAAGCTATAAATTTGTTCGGTGTAGAAGTATCTTTTTCTTTGTTGTACAAGGTAAATGATATCAACCATGATACATTGAACTTTTTGGATTTGGGTTTGTCATGAATCTTCACCAAGCATTAATTTTATGTAAAATATTTTGAATGTGTTATAGAATGACTATAATTGCTAATAGTACGTTAAACCTCAATGATCATTTAGACTTACCAAATTTAGTTGTGCCTAGATTAATATATATTAGTTATTTGCAAGCTAAAGAGTCTTACGATTCTAGTCTTTTATGGATACAAAAACGAAGTGATGATTTCTTACTCTTATGTGTAAACGAATATCATTTCCATAGTGTGGGATAGAGATAGTCTCACGACACCCGCATCAACGCGCGGTGTAAATCCTAGTTAGTTTTAAATGTTTTGATATTTAATCTAATATTGTTTTTTTATTTTGTTCATTAAAGTTTAGGATTTTAAAGTTTGACAACCCAAACTATTTACAATGAATATTTATTTTCTGGAGTTTGGCCGGTAAAGTTTATTATTTTACAGTTTGGTTGCTGATTTAATTTTTTTACTTTGGCCACTAAAGTTTGGTAACTTAGATATTGGCCAACAATTTGGTTTTTTAACTTGGCCAATAAAGATTACAATGATAGGGATTTGCTAGGATTTGCTCTTTTAACTTTGACCAATAAAGTTTAAGAACTTGTAGTTTGGTCACTAAACTATTTATAGTGAAGTTTATTTTTTAAGGTCCTCAAATGATCGATTCCACATATTGTTGTACTTGATAATCAAATTAAGATGGATGTGTGTGTGTGTGTGTGATATCAAGGAACATTAAACAAACTCAATCGAATATTATTGATCAAACGACTACAATACCAAAGGATGTTACATCGTTTTAAGCTCTATCCACCCGAGGTGAGCTCCCCTCTGGTGGCCTATCACACAACCCTATGCTCTCTCACCCTTAGAGTATTTTTCCAAATGACACACGCATAATGAAATACAAAGGAAAAACATCTATATATACTATCCAGATGTTCTCGCGCGATAACATCATTTTCTCACGAGGCAACTCCAAGTTTTCACGCAATGAGATCTTATCCATTATCTTGGAGTTCTCGCATTCTTGTATTTCTCATATGATTTGTGCAGGACAGTGTGAAGGGTGGTCAATACAATAGTTTCATAATGAGGAGAGTTTTAGAACACTTAACAGATTAAATAGGGAACCGGGTTAGTATAAGATGAGACTAAGAACACAAGTAAGTAATGAGACAGAACTAAGAACAAAAACAGAGAAGTACAATTTTCAAGGATGTGGTATATTGTTCTCAAGTTCTGTTACAAGTGTTACAAAGCATGAAAGAATCACAAGGACCTCAGATACTTTATACTACATCATACGACCTTTAATACTTAGAAAGACAGTTGGAAACACTAATCTATATAACAAGATCAATGTATAGTTAAAAGGCAGATTACCTTTTGACTAGTGACTATGACATGCCATAGCTCACATCCTTTTCTAATATAAAAAGGTTAACAGGTACAATAGTAAGAAATTACAAACAAAGACCTTAATCTACAATTTACAAAAGCATGGACTTTTCACCAACTTGTATAAGTTGGTGAGTCTGCAATGTTGCAGCGGATGGTGTGTCAGCTTTATGAAAAAGTAGATCAGAGAAAGCATGTCTTCTCTGTCTTAGGAAGAAATCAGTCTTCGTAGAAATTGGCTTTGGAATACTTTGTCTCTGAAGCTTCAGAAGACTTCATCTTTGGCTTCAAAAGATTTGGACTTTGGCTTCGGAAGATTTTACACTTAGAGTATTTTTTGTGAAGAGTGTAAAACTTCCGAAGCAACTTCTATCTTGTACGTTCAGTGCATGCATTCAGGAAGGTCCTTTGTTATTGGGCTTCTTTGGTTGCATCAGCCTTATAATATTCTAATATAACCTTACAAACTCCCCCTAGGCTGATGCTACCAAAACAGGGAAGTTCTTCAGATGTTAACAACCCTCATTAGGATCAAGACCATACCTTTCTTCATCATCTAGTCAGGATCCCTTAGACTCTCATAATATCATCTCATGTCATCAAGATCATGTAAAGGAAGATCAAGCATGTCTTGCTAGAAGTAGACATCTGACCTCCTTGATCTCTGATGACATACCATCTGTCTAGATTAGCAGCAAAAGTCTAGGACAAGATGGGTCTTCTAGTTGCAAGAGGCTTACTTGAATTAGAGTTGGTTGAGCAGCCCTTCATGCACTACCTCAGGATGCTCTGACTCATCCTGAGGTGTAGAGGTGGATGCCTTGGTCTTCTTCTTGGAAACACTTTTCTTGTCCATCCTTGTCCTCCTCCTTGTAGTCTTTAATTGAGAAGACTGGTCTTTAGCCCCTGGTTGTTCTATTGTGTCTCTCTTAGTTGGGTTCTCTTCTCTTATAGGTTTTAGAAGGAGATAGAAGAGGACCCTGCTATGGATCAGAAGATGAAGTGGCTGAGATGCAGCTCTAGGTCAAGGTTGTGTTGTCTCAGGGGGTTCAACCTTTACCTCAACTTCAAGTTGAGCTGGACTTGGTGAAGAAGCGTGTCAACAAGCTCTCCCTTCTCAATCTTTTGCTTGATCACTCTGATGTGATCATCCATCGTGGATAGTGAAATAGGACCTTTGTCTGTCAGCAGACTCTTTTGGCTTTTATAGATGATGGCTCTGACTTTACAGCTTCTTCCTTTAGTTTTCTCTTAGCAACTTTTCTTTCTTTAGTAGCTTGTTGCTCTAGCTACTTGAGATATTCAAATTCAACATACTCAAATGATACAGAAAGAAGTGCAGATGTCTGATAGAGTACTGTGGCACTCAGGTAGTTAATCATGTTCAGTCTCTCAGCTTTCTTGTCTACCTGAGGTTGTGCAGTTGCCACAGCCTCTTTCTCTGGACTTTCCTGAAATGGGGAGAGGATAGGATCATGCTTGTAGAGCCTTTTTTAGTCTCCTTTCTTCCTTGATCTTAAGGAGCAATGCTGCATCCTCTACCTCCTTCCTCTCATTTGACAATTCATTGTCATCCAGTCATTCAATTTATCTAAGGAGAGAGATATCAGTTCAATAATGTTGTAGTTCATGGTCCCCATGTACTTTAGCCTGGCTGCCCTCAACTCATCATATTATGTGTTTGGCCAGGGGACAGCCCGGATAGCAGCTTCCATGAAGGCTAAAGACCCCCTTGTACGTCTCCCCTTAGCTTCCTCTTCCGCTTTGTATTCTCCTCCTCGATCTCCTCAGAGGTCATCTTCCTCTTCCCTTCGTCACGCACAGACTTTGGTGACTCAGGGTGGAGAGAGCTCTGGCCTTTATTGCTTGGTTCAGTAGTCAAGCTCTAGCCAGAGAGAGGTTATGAAGCACCTTCACCAGCTGGTGCCTTACTGAGGGTAATAGGTCCTGAAGAAGATCTTTCTCAAGGTTCACAGGTTCAACTTCTGGTCCTTCAGTCAAGGCTTACCCTTTGAAGCTAATCTTAGGGTCCACCTCAACATCCAGTTGACCAAAAATCTCACCTGCTAGACTCTGTCTATATAATCTTGATCTCAGCTTGAACTCTTCTAGCACCTTTCTTGAATTCTACCTGCTAATCTTGCAGTTTGTCTGTTTTGACTTGGATTGATAAGTAGAAGATCAACCAGATGGATGCACTCATAGAAACTGAGGTTTGAAAAGTTGAAAATTTCATGTTGACCCTGAGCTCTAGAGATGACACGAGCTCTTCTTTCTATGTTGTACCTCCATCCCATGATTGGGTTCTCAGAGTGATGAGATGGGGTAGGCATGGCTCTAGGGATACCCTCCTGAAACAGGCTATATATGAGTGAGTCCACATCGATGTGGACTTTGGCAAGTAAGTCCACATTCATGTAGACTTGAGGATGTTGCTGAGTATGGACCATTGAAAGTGAGGGTGCTGAGTCCTCAGAGTCCATACTCTGTGAAGAACTCCCTGTTTTTGTGACTGTTCGGACTTTCTCCCCCTTTTGGTAGCATCACTTTCTTGCATAAGTGAGCTAGGGGTTGACTTTGTCATATTCAAAGTTCTTGTGGACCTCATTGAGTTTCCCTGAGTGGTCTCTTAGCTAACTTGCCCTTGAGATCGGTGATCTTAAGTTGCTGGTGATTGACCTTCTTTTGTAAGATAGTCACCTGAGATTCCAGGTGACTTATCTTAGTGACTAAATAGGTGCATGTTAAACTCTGTTTGTGCACCTTGAGTTTCAGACTCCCCTCATCTTCATCAGAAGAATCATGGGGGGATGATAGAATAGGACCAAGGTCTTCTTCCTCATCACCAGCACTGTGTTCTTGGCTACTGGATTTCCCCTGCATCATGACAACTTCAAGAGAACTGTCAAGAGGCTGGGTTGCCATGGTTGAGGTCTGAATGATGTAATCACTTGCTAAAGTGAGAGCCTCTTCCATATGGATCTCCTGAATAGGTTCAGGGAGATCTACTTCAGTTATAGGTGGATGATATGGGCTAGACAGGAGTACTCATCTCTCCTTGAGTAGGGGTGGAGATGAGAGACTCATGGTACTCATAGAATTCAAGGCTGGGAATTGGTTTGTTAAGATCAAGTGGCTGGGGATGGTAACTGTCCCCTGAAGGTTGTTCACTAGAATGTTGAGACTCTAAGTGAAGGCTTAAGGATGTGGGGGTTGTGAGCTCATCAGGCTGAGCATGAGGAACCTCAGTACGTATCATTGGAGAGATGGGAGTGGTTTGCTCCTCAGGAGAAGTGGGAGTTCCAGTGTTCACTACCTCCTGCATGGGTGATAATAAAGGGCCTTGCATCAACTGAATAGCATGTCCAGGGGTTCGTTTGGTTTTTCTTTGGTAGGTGATGTTTATTGTAGGCTGTATTTGTGGTTGGGAAGTAGAAGGTATGGGTTCAACACTAGCTGGTGCTGCTAGGTTGTCACCTTAAGTAATGAGCTTTATCACTTTTAGGACTAGGGCTGTTTCTACCCCTGAGAAGCCAACAGTTAGCTTCTTTATGGTTTTGAAGATGTCGAGCTTCATCTGTCCTAATTTTAGAATATTACATGTTCCCTCAACTGTGAGCCTAGTTCACAGTTGAGAATGTGCTGGACATATATAGGAAACATGTAATACTCTAAGGAGTCTAAGTTTGCAAGTAAAGTGGTATAAACAAATTGTGAATACCTAAACTTGACCCCTTGAACCATCCCATGGACTATAAAGGAAAGGTCTTCTGGAATTGGTCCTAACCTCCATGCTTGTTGGATAAGCTGTGTATGACGACATGGAGGAGGTACTTCCACTAAGAGGAGACCTTCCCCTTTCTGAGGGTCCTGACTGAGAAGTCACCTTCATATCCATCTGCTTAAAGGAGTGGTAAACAGCAGCCTTATGAAAGGACAAATCACCTTCTACATCATCCAGTTGAAGATGAGTGTTTATGGAGGCTGGACTGATGAAGATTGTCCTCCCTGCACTGTGGTAGACAGTACCTTCTCCCCATCCATGGTGACCTCTTGATAGGTCCTCCGGAATTCCAATAACTGATCCTCATAGAGAGGAGGATCAATGGTGAGGGAGGTGAAGTAGTTTGTCAAAGAAAGGTAACGACAAATCTCTAACAAACCGGGATCTTTCTTAGAGTATAACAGAGCAACCTGATTATGTTGCCTGTGAAGATGCATGGAAAAAGTAGGTTGTTTCTGTGGTCAAGGTTGGCCATTTGAGGTAGCTTACATTGAAGGAAGATAAGAACAAAGGTGGTTTGTGGGTGAAATTAGGTTAGAGAAAAATGCAGATGAAGAGGAAAGGGAGAAGAGGTGGAACCGTTGTGATAATATATATGAAATGGGTTGAGACAAAGCTAAAGCATAAGAATAAAACTTTGAAATCCAAATGTCGGTCCCACCTCTGAAAAGTGCCCAAAAAGGTAGTTTTCTTGGAAGTTGAAAATCTTCGAAGATAATTTTCTTTAGATGTTTTAAGAAAAAGCTCCGAAGCCAATTTTGCTTCGGAAGATTTCTTAAAATTTGTGAAAATTTGCTTTGGAAAAAAAATACTTAGTGAAGTTTTCTTCCAATACATGTTTGGTTTCGGAAGATATTAAGACTTGGTAGTTTTATTCTAAGAGAATAAATCTCCGAGACTTAATTGCTTTTGGAAGAAAATTGTCCTTCAAATGCATGTAAGTACTTAGAAGCATATTTATGCTTCGGAAGATATTCTCAGAATTTCTTCCGAAGGTAAATTTGTTATAAGTAGTTATTTGATTTTAATACATTATTTCTTCCAAAGGAAACTTGAAATCTTTCAAAAGAAAATATGTTTGAATAGATTTTAAAAATTTCTTCAAAAATAAAACTGGGCTTTTGAAGGTGATAAAATAGACAACATAGGACACACAGGTTTTAGAAATAAAGTTGATTTAAATTTAAAGAAAATCTAATCAAGTTAATCATCCAATAGCTGATACAAGATATTTGAATCTCTGTTCATCAATAGCTTTTGTGAACAGATCAGCATATTGTTCATTTGAGTAACTTTGACTATTTGATTAATCCCTTTTCAAAGTTATCTGTAATAAATGAAACTTGATGTTGATGTGTTTGGTCCTTGAGTGCTGCATAGGATTCTCTATAATAAAGATAACACTGTTGTTGTCTTTATGGATGGGACTCTTTTTGAAGTCGAATCCATAGTCCAGCATCTGATTGTGAATCCAAAGCACTTGAGCATAATAGCTTGCAGCAGTAATGTATTCAGCTTCAGCTGTTGATGCAGACAGACAGGATTGTTTCTTGCATTGCCAAGAGACTATCCTTCCACCAAGGAATTGACATCCCCAAGATGTAGACTTTGCAGTCAGTTAAAGCCACCATAGTCACTATCTGTATAGGCATACAGATTGAAGTCAGAACTCTTTGGATACCAAAGGCCAAGCTTGGAGCACCTTTGATATATCTAAGAATCCCCTTTACAACAACCATGTGTGACATCTTAGGGTTGGCTTAATATATTGCCCCGATGCATGTGGCAACATGATATCAGGCTTGCTGCCTGTGAGATACATAAGAGACCCGATCATAGCCCTTAAAGATGTTCATCCACACACTCCCCCTCATGATCAGGTCCAAGGGAGTTGGTTTCAGGCTATGGGTTTCTTAGAAACCTTACAATCAGCCATGTTGAATCTTATAAGTATGTCTTGTACATAGTTTGCCTGACTTATGAAGATGCCATTGTCAACTTGCTTCACTTGAATTCCCAGAAATAAATTGAGTTTCCCCATGGCACTCATTTCAAACCTATTCTTCTTCAGCCTCTCAAAATCTTTGCCAAGCTTTGGATTAGTTAACCCAATGATAATGTCATCTACATATACTTGAATCATTAAGTCATTCCCTATTCCTTTGATGAAGAAAGTTCCATCTATAGTACCCCTCTTGTAACCATGTTGACAGAGATACTGAGATAGTGTCTCATACTAGTTTCTTGGAGCTTGGTGCAGCCCATAAAGAGCTTTATCAAGCTTGCAGACATAATCAGGATGATCTGGGTCTGCAAAGCCAGGTGGTTGTTTGACATACACCTCCTCATCAATCACCCCATACAGAAAAGCACACTTGACATCAAGTTGATAGAACTTGAAATCCTTGGATGCTGCAAAAGCCAGGAATATTCTTATAGCTTCAAGTCTTGCCATAGGAGCAAAACTATCTGTGTAGTCAATTCCCCTTCTTGTGTGTATCCTTAAACAACTAGTCTGGCCTTGTTCTTGATAACAAGTCCTCTATCATCCTTCTTGTTTCTAAAAACCCACTTGGTTCCTATGGTAGTCTTCCCATAAAGAAGAGGACATAGGTTCCAAACCTTTTGTCTTTTGAATTTAAGCAGATCCTCTTGCATTGCTTCAATCCAACTTCCATCCTTCAAAGTCTCATCAACTTTCTTTGGCTCTATCTGGGACAAGAAGCAAGAGTATAGACAAACATTTTTGTCATGGGTTTGTCCTCTTGTTCTCACCCCTATATCAATATTTCTAATGATGTTTGTGGTGGGGTGTGACTTGTAGATCCTGAGTTGAGGAATCACATCAAGTTTATTGGAAAGATCTAAATTAGAGAAATTCAGATCTAGCAATGAGTATCACCCACCACATCAGTACACTTATCAAGAGAGACTTGATCCAATGAGTGTGTGACATCATTTATATTTTCTTCTATGTAATGGTTATCAATATCAAGAAATTCTTGATCACTGTCACCACCTCTATTTCCTCCTACATTTGAAACTCCTTCACATGAGTTTTGAACCACTGAGCTGGAATTCGAAGGCATCTAAGATGTATCAGCTGAATTTGTCATGTTTGTGCTGATAGGATCTTCACTTGTAGGGTTAGCTACCACTGGAGCTAAAGTATTATTCTTGCTTTGTCTTCTCAGCTCAAATCTTGGGTCAGGATCTCCTGTTTATAAGTTACCTGTAGATCTTGAAACATTCTCACAAGACTTGTTAAAACAGTTGGTAACTAAATCAAGATCAAATATCCAATTTGGACCAGAACCTTCCACACTGGGAGTGTGCTCATTGAAG
Organism: Flaveria sonorensis; assembly: GCA_025506505.1. Lineage (NCBI taxonomy): Eukaryota > Viridiplantae > Streptophyta > Magnoliopsida > Asterales > Asteraceae > Flaveria > Flaveria sonorensis. The sequence continues at coordinate 43,713,102 of CM046434.1, forward strand.
GTCATATTGGCTGACTCCTCAACTACTTTAGTTCTAAGATTGTATACTCTATAATCCTTAGCTTTGAAGAGTATCTAATAAAGTGTCCATCATCTCATTTCTCAGCAAACTTGGCTACCTGATCTTTGGTATTCAAGATGGTTCAAGGACATCCAAATGACCTGAGGAAACCAATGAATGGTCTCCTTTTATGCAACAACTCATAAGGAGTCTTACCATGAGTCTTAACTACTAAAACTCTGTTCTGCAGATAGCAGGTTGTGTTAATTGCCTCTGCCTAGAAGGTGATGGGCAGTTAAAGTTAGACAACATGGTTTTGCAGCCATAATAAGTGTCATGTTTCTCCTCTCAGCAACACCATTTTGCTGTGGAGTCCTGGGAGCAGTATATTGTCTTGTAATACCCTTTTCATCACAAAATGAATCAAGATTTAGTTCTTAAATTTTGTTCCTTGATCATATCTTAAGGTCTTGACCTTGTGATCAGATTGATTCTAAATTTTCAGAATAAAGTTCTTCAAGATCTCAGGTGTGTCATCCTTAGTTCTATGGAAAAGACCTAAGTGAATCTTGTGAAATCATCTGTGATCACCAAACAATATATGGTCCTTCCTAAACTCATTACACTGGTGGGGCCAAAGAGATCCATATGTAATAATTGTAGGGGAGTAGTGATAGAGTTCCTTTCCTTTGGCTAGTGAGACATGTTGTGTTGCTTCCCTTTCAGGCATGCAACACAGTGGTCATCACTTGTAAACTGCCTCTTTGGCATTCTAGTTACCAAATCATTCATAACTAATTTATTCATGTTATTAAATTTTACATTGCATATTCTTTTATGCCAGAGGAAAGACTCATCACTATTTGCTTTAGATAGAAAGCAAGAAACTTCTCCTAAGGGAGATGTTTCCTGCAAGTCCATCTTGTACATGATCCCTTTCATGGGGCTTTGAGCAGGATATGCTCTTGAGGAATGACCATCCCGGGCTTGAGAAAATGCACTCATGCTCAGTAAAGAGCATGTTGTGTTTCTGATTAGAAAATTGGTATACACTCAGTAGATTGTACCCAAGCTCCTTGACAAAATTTACATTTTCATGGTGAGCTTACCATTTGTGACCATGACCCTTCCTGTGATGTAACCTCTTGAATCTCCTCCAAAAAAACTGGTTCTCCATCAATTTTCTAAAAATTTTGGAGCAGAGAACCATTGCCAGACATGTGCCTGGAACAACCACTATCAATTATCCATACATTTCCGTTGGTCTTTAGGTATTCCTGCACAAAAAGAAGTGGTTAGTTATATTTGGAAACCCTAGCCTCATTGGTCTTTGGCTTTTCAAAGTGATTTGAAGACAATATAATAGTAACTGATCCTATGTTCAAGCTTTGAGGATTGTTAGTTGTTGTTGATGAAGAACTTTCAGTCGCCAGGTCTTTCTTCATCTTCCAGACCATCTTTGCAAGATTGGACTTGACCTTCAACACCTCGGAAGTTTAACAACTTTTGAAGTTTTGGAGACTAGACCTTCGGAAGATCTTGCTTTCACTGCAGCAGGCTTCAGTACTTTGGAAGCATTCCTTTCTTCCGAGACCAAATTTTCTTCCAAAGGCAAGTTCTCACTAGTCTTCTTTTTCACCTTGGAGCTTCTGAAGGAAAAAGATTTTCCTTCTGAAGCTAGCATTTCTTTTTTCTTCTTAGAAGTTTTCTCTTTGATCATGTGAATAGTTTTTTTTAGGATTGTAGATGCAATCCTTAGCCAGATGAGAAGTACTATCACATATGATGCAGTCCATTTGCTTCCTTCTAAGAGTCTTCTTTTGAGAGAAAGACTGAACACGATCACTTTCCACCTCCATCTTCATCTTCACAGATGATGCAGTAAGCTTCTTAGGGGGAGGCTTGCTCTTAGAACTGGATGGTTCAGGCTATGTAGTAGTGGTACACAGCTGATGAGCCTTCTTTTCGTTGCTGGAATGATTTTGACCTGAACTAGAACTCTTGGTACTAGAGTCATAGTTAGTCTTTAGCCTTCATCACTTCAAATCCTGTAGAGATAAACACTTGTTTATGCTTAGCGTTGAAAGTGGCATTAATTTCTTGAGCCTTTCTTTGACTTTATCTTGGCTCTCCTGATCAAGTTCTTCCTTTGAGACTTGGTCATCATAGCTTCTTCTCTCTCCTCAAGAGAATAGTGACCCTTCTTAGGATGGTCTTCTTCACTCTTCTCAGACACATCTTCAGTATCACCTTATATCCTCTTCAATAATAGGGTCTATGAGGGGAAGCTCATCTTCACAAGTTCCACACCTTGGAGATCTTAAAGATAATAGAGTTTGTAGAGGAGCTATCTCAGTACATCCCTGTCCCTGCTTATTCTGATAACAAACTTGTGCATGCAGTGATGAGGATACCATGTTCTTAAAGGTCTCTTCTTCAAGAACAAGTTTTTGCCCTGGGTTTGCTGATCACAAGCTCAGCCTGGTATTCAGTTAACTTAGTGATGAGATTTGTTTTCTGAGTCCTGTAGTTGGTATGCTCATGCTTTAAAGTTGTAATGGTTTTCTCTAAATCTTCTACTGTAAGTTTGTAATCATTTTTAGGTCTTTTGAAATCAGCTTTTAAGATGTTTAAGGACTCAAGATCAGATCATCTCCAGGTTATAAGACCTATATTTATTGACTTTAGCAATACATTCAGGTGTACAGAGATGCTCTAATACCTTGGCTTCTTCATGATCTGCCATCAGTGCTTGGTTTGGAGACGCATCCTCCACATGAAAGCTCCAGTCAAAGCCTCCTTCTTCAACAGCAACTGCAGCTTACCGGGCTTCTCATTTTGGTGAGCTCCTTTAGTGTAGTTTGGCCTGGTTTGTGCTTGGCCACCATTTTTCTTTGGTGCCTTGCACTCTCTAGCAAAGTGTCCCATTTGGCAATTGTAACACTTCACCTTGCTTTTGTCCAGCCTAAACTTTCCACTGGATATATTGCTAGGAAACTACGTCCCTGTCCTCTTATAGAACTTCTTCGCCCTATGAGTGAGAAGAGCCATCTGCTGGACTATTTCTATATACTCCAGATCATCTGGATATAGTCCTGGTCTTCAAGGGTGAAGAGAAAGTTACCTGTGCTTTCATCAAAGACACAAACGCTTGTGAAGAGCTTGTCTCTTGGAATGGGCTTCCATAGATGTAGCTCTCTCTTTGTGTCTCCATAAATATGATGAAAGGACCCTTCTATAAGTTTTTAGGGTAGCAAATGAGATGATCCTGTGGTTCTCTGCAATCCCTTTCAACCACATGAAAGGCTAAACTCTATTGGTTGTTGGAGTTACCAGATGAATTTTGCATGATCATCTCCATCTGGTAGCCACTAAGGATACCATACAATTCAGTGAGTGTAAGGGTCTTAAGGTTTTTAGTCCTCTTAATGACCGCACAATAGTATGTCCATTGTCTGGGAAGAGAGGACATGAACTTCCTCACAATATCCCTGTTCTCAAGAGTTACTCCAACATCCACTAGAGTATCCACAATCTCAACATACCTAAAGTAATGTTGTGTCATGGTTTTACCTGTCTTGAAGGTGAAATTCTAAAAACTGCTGCTTCAAGAGGGCTTCTTATTCTCTTTAGCTTCATTTGACCCCTCATACATCAGCTTCAATGCATCCCCTAATTGCTTGGCAGTCTTCCACTTCTTGAAGCCTCTATAGATAGAGTTGGGAAGAGCTTTTGGAGGGTGGTCATGGCCTTCTGATCAATGTCTGTCTTCTTCCGGTCTTCATCAGAATAATCAGCCACTTTATTTGGTATCATACCACCACCAGCAGCAGCTGAAGGGGTGGATGGTACATGAAGTCCAATGACAACTGATCCTTACATCCTGGAGTCTTGAGACTTGATGAAGCCTTCCATTCTTTGGCACCAAGTGTCAAAGTCTTCAAGAGTGATTAGTGGAGACTTAGTCATAGTACCAGTTTCCATGTCAGCTTTGGTGATAGCTGCCATTTGAGTTGTTAAGTAATTTGTGAAACTGAAAGGATTAAAGATAATAAGATCTTACAATCAAGAGCCTAAATGCTTTGATACCAATTGCAGGACTGTGTGAAGGGTGGTCAATACAATCAGTTTCACAATAAGGAGGTGTTTAGAACACTTAACATATCAAATGGGGAAACCGGGTTTGTATAAGATGACACTAAGAACACAAGTAAGTAATGAGACAGAACAAGAGCAAGAATAGAGAAGTATGGTTTTCAAAGATGCTGTATATTGTTCTTAAGTTCTATTACAAGTGTTACAAAGTATGAAAGAATTACAAGACTTGAGATACTTTATACTACATCCTACAACCATCAATACTTAGAAAGTTAGTTGGAAACACTAATTTAGACAACAAGATCAATGTACAGTCAAAAGGCAGATTGCCTTTTGACTAGTGACTATGTCAGGATCAGTGATCTTAAGTTTGATCAATTAGAGTTGAATCGCAGTGGAATTAGAACAAGAATTAGACAAATATTGCAAGAACACAATAGATATTCAATGGAACAGTACACGGTTATAGAGAACGAGGGTTTTCTGCAAAATGGATAATATCATTCATGCACACATGCTTTGGTATGGCGGCTGCTAAGCTTTTCTAAGTTTGCTATAGCTGCTCGTCACGCCTTACAATTAGGTCAACATTCCTTATATAAAGGAATGTGACGTCTGCTGATGTCACTTGATAGTGACATCTAACAGAATTATTACAAACCTGAAAGTAAGCAAACTACTGAGAATGCTCACAACAACTGAGAACATCTCAGAGTATGCTAAGTACAAGATGAAACTAAAACTACTGAAACTACAAGTACTGATTACAATAAACATAAAACTACTAAAAGGAAACCATCACAACTACTAAAGAGGTCTTCTTCAGCTGTTGTGACAACATCTGAAACTTGGTCTTCAGTCTTTGTCTTCAGCTCTTTCACTTCAGACTTTGTCTCAGCTCTTTCACTTCAGACTTTGTCTTCAGACCTTGTTATCAGTTGATGTCTTCAGCTGTTGCAGACTACTTCAGTTGTTGTAATGTCCGTGGGACTTAAAGGTTTTTCTGATCAGGCTCATTGGTTCTTTTGGTCCAACAAACTCCCCCTGAACCAATGTAGCCAAAACCTTTAAGCTTATTGAGGTCCCACTTATTCTTGGCAGAAATACTCTCTTGATCAGCTTCAGAGATATCAGATAAGCACAGGCCAGGGAACAGGTTTCAGTAGATGTGAATGTCAAAGGATGGAAGGGAACTCTGTCTTGGGGAACTGGACACAGAGCTGTTATCCCAACCATGAAACCTACTTCCCATTGATGAGTCTATAAGACTCTCTGACGTAGGCCTCAAGGAGAACAACTTGTTCCTCCTTAGTGAGTTCTTCTGCTTCTCCTTCGAAGAAGAACTCTGGGCCATAGTACTCTGATAGGTACTTTAACGTCTTTCCATTTTTCAACTCAACAGTTGTTATCTCTCTGTAAGCAAATTCATCTGGGTGAGTCCCTTCTAATAACAACTGGAGTTCATTTTTCTTGATCTCTTCAAGCCTCTTGTATAACAACCCCTTCTTGACCATTTTGTTCTCCATTAGAGTTTGAGGGGTCATCTTTGACTTGTAGGCTCTCTTGAAGTCTTCAAGTATCTCCCAGGGTGAGACTACAATGGCCAACATAATAACAGCATCTATGGTCTTTCTCACTTGGCCATTGTATCTACTTGGTATGGATTTCTTATGAATTCTAGAACTAACCCTGGGGTCTGCCAAATCCTTACTCTCTCCTTTTGATATTGAAAGGTATACCTGAGAGCATACACCTTTGAGCGTGTTTCTTCATGGCTTGTATAGATGACTGAGGAAACTCTTTGTCAACCATCTTCAAAATTGCTCATCGTGCTGTTTCTGCAGTTCTTCTTCTTCAATCTTAACTTTCACCATTTGCCTCTGAAAGTCTGGTGTGATCATTTGTTGACTTCTGGGCTCAGGTATTTTAGAACAGCAGAGATTGGCAGACTGTCTTCTTCATCATCTCTTCTTCTTCTTCTTCCATCCTCAACACCCTTCTCCTCCTTCTGGGTGCATCCTTGGATGTGGTTTGAGGTGGTTTTTGGGGTAAGGGAGTTGGTTTTGAGGGTTGAGTTGGTTTAAGTTTAGGTTTAGGGATTGGTTTGGAGAGTTGTGGGGTTGGTTGTTTTTGAGTGGGAGTTTGGGAAGGCTGATCTAGCATTTTTGTGGTAAGTTTGGCTTTGGAAAGCTTGGCCATATCAGATCTCTTCCCAGCACCTGCTTCATCTAAGGCTTCGATAATCAACCCTTTATTGAATGCTTCAGAAGCACAGATTCTAGTGGTTATTGCCAGAATACTGTCTCTGGTCCATGATTTAATCTCAATTAATGATCTTCCCAAGTATTTGCAATAAACCTGATCATTATCTCCAACCTCTCCCTTTCCATCACACTGTAACTGGCCCATCTCTCTTGTATCTCTTTAATCTCCAGCCTTCTGATCTCAGTGTCTAATGTAGCTGTATCAAAACCCTGTCTGAAGAGTTGGTCTATTATTTTGTCCATTGATCTGCTGTGAGCTTCATCAGCTTCTTTAACCAGATCATCCAATGATTTCTCTTCATCAGGCTTTTGAGTTTCAGCACTTTTCTTTCTCTTGTATGTGATCAGCTGTTTTTCCTTTTCTAACTCCTTTTCTTTCTCTTGTTGTTTCTCATCTTCCACTCTCTTTCTCTTTCTTTCTTTCACTGCCTTAGACTCCCCCTTTTGGTGCATGGGTTCAGGGTTTGAATGGCAGAAAGCTTCTTTTGCACAGCATCATCAACAAGTGTTTGTAGATTTGAGGAGATCCTCTCGTCAATGGCTTTATGCACAATCTCATTGATGATGGGAGTGATGAGAGGTAAGGAATGTTGAAAAGTAGCAACCATCCGCTCAGAGGGGTTCTGTCCCTGAGAGGTGGTGCCAAAAGCAGTGGCTGGTGGCTCAGTTGAGTGTAGTGGCTGAGTGTTTGGTGAACCTTCAGATGAAGGTGCCATCTGTGGGTTTATTGGGGCAGATGGACTTTGATCCTGAGACATTTTGGCAAGCAGTTCTTTGAGTCTGCTCACCTCAGCCTCAAGGATTGTGTTATGGGCTAAGACATCGTAGAAAAAGCCCAGGTCATCATCAGTCTTTGCTGAATCACCTGACCTCCTGATTGAATCAGGATGTACATGCCCTGAGTGTAGATTAGTTGTAGCATGTGCCCTTGTTCTTGGTTCTGGGGACTTCCTGCCTCAGGACTGAGTCCTTCATCGGCAGTTGCTTCTGGTGAGGTCTTAAAGATGTTACCAACTGCATCCTGTTCATTTGCTGAATCAGTAGAAGTGGCAGCCTCACCAGATGTTCTAACCTCCTCCTCTACACGGGGAGATTGAACATTATAACCCCTGTGTGTGGGTTATCAGCAGCATTTTGGTCCTCTTCCTCAGCTGTTGTGGTTCTCCCCATTGTGATTGGTTTTTGGGGAGGAGGAGAGGAATGCAGCTGACTCAGCACTTGTGCAACTATAATGGTTGGGCTTTGAGGGGCGGTTGCATGTGGAGATAGGTTTGAAGCAGATTGCACCGGGGTGACTGGTGCTCTTCAATGGTAACCTTCTCAATTGAGATAGGTTCCAGAATTGTGGTATCCCAATTATGGTTGCATCAGGATCCTGTTGAGAGGATACCTGAGCGGCTAGGGCTGGTGGAGTCTTTGACACTACTGGGGGGTTAGAACCAGTAAGTGTTTCCTGTATTGGTGTTACAGGGGCATCCTCAGGGGACTCATCTCCCTGAGTAGCCTTTTGGGCTTTTTGGTGTTGGGTTTGGTGGGGACTTTGGATCTGGAAGTGGAGGCTGTAGCCGGGCAGCCCCTTTCATTGTAGGGTCAGAGTTGTGCCTGGAGTATACTTCAGGCAATACAGCCGGAGCAGGGACTCCAAGGCCAACAAGGCCGTCTGATTTTAGCTGATTTAAAATTATGGCCATGAGAAACCTGGGATATAATATCCATCTGTTTGCCACAGGTTTCAAAGCCAGATCCTTTAGTTCCATAAAAACTATCTCAGAAAAATTTAGATTTTGTCGTTCAAAGATAGAGTATAATACCTGTTGCCATCGGGAGGACATCTGATCCCTTGAGGAGGTTTTTGGTGCAAGGCAGACATTCACCATGTGGAATATAAGACGTTCAGCATCATGGAAGTGCTTCTTCAGAATGGTGGTAGCACTTAAGTCTCCTTCATACCCGTTACTGATGAAAGACATATCAGTTGTGCCTTTCGGGTATTCTGTGACGCAGGTGGCATCATGTAGATTTAGGGTTTGTCGAATGATGTCTGGAGTGATGACCACCTGTTTCTGGTTAACCAACGACTGGAGAGTGATTTGGCGATCATTCTCACCAGTTTGCACAGAGACGTTGGTCCAGAATTAGCTTAGGGAATCGGGGTATATGGTAGGATTTAGAAGAAAAGCGGTTTCGGTACTGGGAATCTACCATAAGATCGATGGCATTATCAATTTGTTCCAAAAGGCCGATTTCGAGAGGTAGGCAACACAGTTGTGTCTGGGTTTGAGTTTCATGGTTGCCATTGTTGAGAGAGAGAAGGATATGAAACGCTAATAAAACGTTGAAATTAGGTTTAGGTATTTATAGTGGAAGAAAAGGCTGATATAAAACGACTGAAAGTGTTGGTGCTGTCATCAGTTGTTTGAAAACAACTGAAGACCTGGTTTTAACTTTCAGAGGTTGTAACAACTGAAGACTTGGTATTAGTCATCAGTAGTTTAAAACTACTGACGACATGGTTTGGCTTCAGTTGTATGAAGTGAAACAGCAGTTGTAGAAACAACTGAAGAAAAAGTTTCTCATCAGCTGTTGTCGTCAATTCTTAGCTCATCAGCTGTTTCATTCTGACGTCAACACTTATCAGACTTTGTCTGATTTTCAGACGTTCATTGGTCATCAGTACTTCTGTTATACTGACATCAGTAGTTATGAAAACTACATCAGTAGTTGTAACCACATCAGTTCTTTTCACAGATAGAGTACTTCATACTTTTAAGTAATTTAGTCTTCAGTAGTTATGAAAACTACTGAGGATAAAAGAACTTATCAGTACTTATTTGTGACATAGTATACGAATGCTCATCAGTACTTGTTGACTGAGATCATCAGTAGTTGTCACTTATTCTAGCTGCAGCATACCAAGCCTTAACACTAGGTTTTGGAAAGTTGAACTGTCCAAAGGATTAGTAAATATGTCTGCAAGCTCATCACACTAGGAACAAACTTTGGATCAATCAGACCTTTTTTCAAAACAATCCCTAATAAAATGGTGTCTGATCTCAATATGTTTGGTCCTAGATGCTGGACTGGATTCTTGACAATACAATGACTGAAGCACTGTCCATTTAATGGAGTCTTAGTCTCTGATGAATGAAAATATTTAAACCATTGTGTGGGTCATTAGAAGGCGTAGTCATTCTCAGATTCAAACCAATTCAATCAAGTTTCAAAGATTTAGCACAAAACACACAAACTCAATATGACCAAGAAGAAACTCGAATTGACTAACCAGAAGCAGCAGAAGACCAATCTCTATAACCAATTCTTGCAAATATGCTAATTCGATCAAACTTAGATATCGAAATAGCAGTTTCAATGATCAATTGTTAAACCGATCAATGATTAACCTGCTCTGATACCATTTGTCAGGATCAGTGATCTTAAGTTTGATCAATTAGAGTTGAATCGCAGCGGAATTAGAACAAGAATTAGACAATATTGCAAGAACCACAATAGATATTCAATGGAACAGTACACGGTTTATAGAGAACGAGGTTTTCTGCAAAATGGATAATATCATTCACGCACACATGCTTTGGTATGGCGGCTGCTAAGCTTTTCTAAGTTTGCTATAGCTGCTCGTCACGCCTTACAATTAGGTCAACATTCCTTATATAAAGAATGTGACGTCTACTGATGTCACTTGATAGTGACATCTAACAGAATTATTACAAACAACTGAAAGTAAGCAAACTACTGAGAATGTTCACAACAACTGAGAACATCTCAGAGTATGCTAAGTACAAGATAAACTAAACTACTGAAACTACAAGTACTGATTACAATAAACATAAAACTACTGAAAGGAAACCATCACAACTACTAAAGAGGTCTTCTTCAGCTGTTGTGACAACATCTGAAACTTTGTCTTCAGTCTTTGTCTTCAGCTCTTTCACTTCAGACTTTGTCTTCAGCTCTTTCACTTCAGACTTTGTCTCAGACCTTGTATCAGTTGATGTCTTCAGCTGTTGCAGACTACTTCAGTTGTTGTAATGTCCGTGGACTTAAAGGTTTTTCTGATCAGGCTCATTGGTTCTTTTGGTCCAACAGACTATGACATGCCATGGCTCACATCCTTTTCTAATATAAAAGTTAACAGGTACAATAGTAGGAAGTTACAGACAAAGACCTTAATCTGCAGTTTACAAAGCATTGACTTTTCACTAACTTGTATAAGTTGGTAAGTCTTTAGAGTTGCAGCGGATGGTGTGTCAGCTTTATGAAAATGTAGATCAGAGAAAGCATGTCTTCTCTGTCTTCTAAAGAAATTAGTCTTCACAGCAAATTGGCTTCGGAAGACCGTGTCTCTGAAGCTTTGGAAGATTTCATCTTTGGCTTCTGAAGATTTGGACTTTGGCTTCGAAAGATTTTACACATGAGTATTGTCTGTGAACAGTGTAAAACTTCAGAAGCAACTTCTACTTGTATGTTCAGTGCATGCATGCAGGAAGATCCTTGGTTGTTTTGGCTTCTTTGGTTGCATCAGCCTTATAATATTCTAATATAACCTTAGAATTTGAGTTTTTGCTTTTCACTTGATATTGTATCCATAAGGGATAGGTCCTTATAATTTCCCTTTAGTCTTCCTCTCAGTCACTCATTTTTATGATTAACTGATCCTCGAGTATCTTTCACTTTAGTCTTCCTCCTCAGCTAGAACCTCCCCCTAATGTATAGCTTCATAAAGGATATCACATCTGAATCAAGATAAACCTGGTTTTATCATGATTACATACAACTTAAGATGTATTAGGCATATGACAGAGAGATCCAACTTCCTCTTCAATTCTAAAGAACCCAATTCTTCAATTCGATGACAAGATTTTGTGACGACGACTGGATCATCTAAAGTTTTCTTCCCCTTATGTAAGATGTAATAAGCCTATATTTTTAGAGCAAGATACCAAACAATCTTATTCTTCACTAATTAACCCGTTCTATCATGTCCCCAGTAGTAAGATAAGATAATCCCACATTGTCAAGTTTAAATTTACGAATGACCCGAATCAAATGTTGTAGATATAGAATCTTGAACTTGATCAAAAATCACAAAAACTCTTGTTAAGTACCAAACTTCAAATCACTAGCATCTACTAGATATATAGACAGAAACACTTGTTATAGAACCTTTAAATACAAACAAGTTTTGCATCTGGATCATGTTTCGCATTTTGCAAAGTTTTTACAAAAATGGAAATAAGTCATATTTTTTGTATGGATGACGAAGTTTTCACATTGTGAAGGTTTTGCATGAGAAAATTTTCACAAATGACGGTTACTGCTACGAAAAATTTGCATGAAAAGTTTTCTCATGGAAAAGTTCTAGCATGAAAGTTATCGCAAGGAAAAGTTTTCTCATGAAAAGTTCTTTGATGAGAAAGTTCTCGCAAAAATCGGTTATTTTTGCAAAGTTTTCGCAGGATGCAGTTATTCCCGTGAAATCTTCAACCAAAATCAACTTTTATGAGTTTGAATCACTACTACGGTCACAATCTTCGTTTTCCACCATCAAAAGTCGAAGGAACCGAGCGTAATGATGTAACAAAGCCAATTTCATGTGTGTTCACCATCGGTTTAACCTTCTTCTCCTTCGAAACGGTCCAACTTGATCTAAACCTTTTGATCTTTACCCTCCACGTTAACTTATAAAACGGATGACTGCGAAATGAAAATCCTGTATCAAGAGCAGCACCTTGCTCTAATACCAAATGTAAGGTCCTCAAACAATCATTCCACATATTATTGCACTTGATAATCAAATTAAGACGGATGTGTGTATGTGTGATATCAACAAACATTAAACAAACTCAATCAAATATTATTGATCAAAGATTACAATACCAAAGGAGTTTACATCGTTTAATCTCAATCCACCCAAGGTGAGCTCCCCTCGGGTGGCATATCATACACCCTCTACTCTCTCACCTTTAGAGCACTTTTACAAATGACACACACATAATGAAACACAAATGAAAAACATCAATATATACTATCAGATGTTCTCATGCAAGAATATCAAGTTCCCTCGTGGCAACTCCATGTTTTCACGCGATGAGATCTTTATCCATCATCTTGAAGTTCTCGCATCCTTGTATTTCTTGTATGATTTGAGGTTTTGTTTTGCACTTGATATTGTATTTCTTGTATAAAGGCTATGTCATTACAATTTATCAGGTAAACGCCATCAAATCTTCAATGAAAAGCATGATAGCTCTCAACATCTTCAAATGATAAAAAACAGTAGAAATCAAGTTAATCTTCAAAGAATTCCAATTTTAAGCTCAAGAACACATAAAAACTACTCTTCAATCTTCAATTCAATCGATCTAGAGCATACCAAGCTTTGATACCAATTGTAAGGATCAACACTTATCAATCAGATCGATCTCGTGTCAAGAACGGGAAATATAATCATCACGGTATGAACACAAGTGTAAATAAACTTCGTTTTATACTGCTCTATGATCTGAAGGATTACAGATCACATGTGAAATCAGGAAATGACAAAAGCTCTACTTAATTACATCAACTAACAACTTTTTATACTAAACTAGGAAGTCACGCGAGAACCATGTGAGAACTTCTAGTTTAGTATAAATAGTTGTTAGTTGATCTAATTAAGTAGAGCTTTTGTCATTTCTTGATTTCGCATGTCTATGTAATCCTTCAAGTCATAGAGCAATACAAAACAATGTTTATTACACTTGTGTTCATCTTATTACTTGTTCAATCTTTTTACCATGATGATTATATTCCATATTCTTGTTCAAAGATCGATCTAATTGTTATGTGTTGATCCTTACAATTGGTATAAGAGCTTGGTATGCTCTAGATCGATTGAATTAAAGATTAAAGAGTGTTTTTAAGTGTCCTTGAGCTTTGAATTAGAATTCTTTGAAGATTAACTTGAATTCTGTTGTTTTTTATCATGTTTGAAAATGTTAAGATCTATTATACTTTTGATTAAAGATTTGATGGTATTTACTTGATAAATTGAGCTTAATTGATTCAAATTAGAGACAATTAGGATCATAACCTAAATCACTAATTTTAAGTTTGACAACTAAATTTTGAACAATTTGGTGAAGGATTGAAGTTATTATATATATTCGAAATTGGGAAAATTGATTTGGCTAATCTTGATAATCGCATGCGAAAAGCTCCTGTTCGCGCACGAGAACTTTGATTTTCGCAAAAGTTGTTGGAAAGTTTGTTACAGAAGATTCCTTTTCGTGCATGAAGTTGATCTCTTCACAAAATTCAGTTACAAAAGTATCCGCGCGAATAGTTGTGTGAGAATCTTGTGCAAATAGTGTTGTTCAAGACGGTTCGCCCGAAAACCTTGATATTCACATGAAAACTTCAGTTTGAAGAATTTTTGAAAAGTTTGAATCTTGAGTTTCAAAATGGCAATTTAAAAAAACATCACTACTACCCTTAACCTAGAAAATGAGATTGGCACAAGCATAAAACCTCATAGACTTCTCAGCGAAGAAGATTATCCCGACTGGGTTTACAGATTTAAGAATCATGTTATTTACACAGAACCCTAGATGAGGTGGTTAATTAAACAAGGACGCTATATTCCTATGTATAACAATGATAAGGCAGAGTTGGTACCCAACCTGAATATCTCTAGGATGAGGAAGACATGAATAAGCTTGAGCTTGATGACAGATGTATGCTGCCATTACTATGGCACTTACTACTAAGATAGCTCAAAAGTTCAAGGATTTCAGAAAGGCTAAAGAGCTATGGGATGTGATGGAGGAGCAGATCATGGGCAATAAGGATATGAGGGAAAGGTGAAAGGACATGTTGTACAAAAGTTTAACATGTTTAACTATGTGCTGGGTGAGACATTAGAAGCTCAAATGTCAAACTAATAACAAAAATAAAGAGTGCAGGAACTACCTTGGAGAAGATTTCAGTGAATAAGAAGCTGTTAAACTCATTACCTTATAGCTAGAACAACAACTACACCAATATCAAAATAACAAAGGATCTGTTTGCCTTGTCACTCAGCAATCTAATTTCCACTATAAAGTCATATGAAATGGATGAGAAACAGAGAGCTGCAAACTATATTAATACCATGGGAGTTGAAGCATCTGCATTATATGTAGAGATGGCTAGTAATCCTAATTACTATGTTAGGTATTCCTAGTTGTGTGAACAACAATCAGTCGACTCTTTTAATCCAATGTCAAAGAACCATCCATGCCTCAGTTTCAAGCCTCTCATCAAAACCAATTCACTCTGATGCAACCTCAACCTCAGGTTTATCCACACAGTCAATCCACACAACTCACACAACAAGCTTTTGTTGTATATTCTAACCCAACCAAGCAAACCATACAAATAGCTAAAGAGCATCTGGCTCTATTGAAAACCTTCATGAATAGCTATGAAGCTTTCACAGCTGGAAGACTCAGTGCACCCAACATCTTAGTTGATGACTTGCAACAAGTTAATCCTAATGATTTGAAGATATGATATCAAGTATCAGATGGCTATGATGGTGTACCGAGAAAAAACTTTTGCAGGGAAAATAGGGAGGAAGATGTTTCGTTTAAACAACATGAGCAAGGTTGGGTTTGATAAAACAAGTTTTAGATGTTATAACTATGACAATCCTGGTCACTTTGCTAGAGAATGTAAAGAAGGAAAGACACATCAACCTGATAATGGAAAAAAGATGGTGAATGTGGAGATAGAATCGAAAGGAGACAAAAGAAGCACATCAAACAACAAAGCACTGGTTTCTCAGCCCAATGGAGAGTATGATTAGTTAGATCAGATGGAAATTTTGGATATTAAATTGTCTACTACTTATTAGCTAAAATTCAACTCATGAAGAAAGTGTTGATGAGAACATACTTGCCGAGTTGTGTCTGATGATCTAATAAAAGGGGATCTTGGCTGAAGAACAAGTTGAGAATGTAGAAGAGGTGCTTAAAGAAGAAGCTGTTAAGATTACTCCAACTCAATTACAGATGACTAAAGTGGGTAAGGAAGAAGTTGAAGAAAAAGCTGTTGAGTTTACTCCAGCTAAAGATGAAAATAAGGTGAATGCTGTTGAGGAACTCCGGCATGTAATGCCCCGAAAATTTCATGAAAGAAGGGCGGGAGAAGCTTTCATACAAAGAGGACTTCTCATGCGAGAACCTTTAGTGAAAAATTGAATTGGGTATAAATAACTGAGAACAGCCGCTTGGCCCCATAATTCACACGAGAAGTGCTGTTGGTAGAGGGAGAAAGTGGCTGGGTAGAGAGAGATAGTGAAGATTTGAAGCATTTACCTGTGTTATATACTAAGAATGGATTATTGATGAATGTAATGCGTGAATGTGTAATTCTCATTTTGCAAGGGCTCTCGGGAAGGTCATGTTTTGTGCTAGATCTTCAAGAGGTGAATTTCTAGCCCCTTTTTATGCAAGTTTTTACGTTTTGGGGCTATTATGCATACTAAAATGCTTTTTTTATACTTGTGATGATGTTTTTTATGGTATTAAGCATGTTAGAACAGCTTTAGACATGATAAGTTATGTTTAGGAGGGAACCCGTAGTTTTCGCGAGAGTAGTTGGACTGTACGGTACGAAATTGAATCTGGTAATTCTCGCGCGACTTGTAGCTTTTCGTGCGACTATGAGAACTTGAGGTGTAGGGTTTGACTATGGTAAGTTCTCTCACGAAAGGATAGTTCTCATGCGAGATGATGTTAGTCTATGGCTAAGTTTTCGCATGACTTGTTGTTTATGCCTTATGTTATCTTTTCACATTCAAACGGTTTTCAAAACGATATTGTAAAGTCCTAATCATGAGCGATTCCATATTTTGTTGCACTTGATAATCAAATTAAGACGGATGTGTACGTGTGTGATATCAAAAAACATTAAACCAACTCAATCGAATATTATTAATCAAATGATTACAATACCAAAGGAGTTTACGTCATTTAAGCTCGATCCCCCAAGTTGAACTCTCCTCGGGCGGCCTATCACACAACTCTGTGCTCTCTCATCCTCAGAGCACTCTTACAAATGAACACACACACTAAAATACAAAAAAAAACATCTATATATACTATGCAGATGTTCTCGCGCGGCAACTCTAAGTTTTCACGCGATAAGTTCTTCTTCAATCATCATGGATTTTTCGCTTCCTTGTACTTCTCGCGTGAATTGAGTTTTTGCTTTTCACTTGATATTGTAACCATAAAGACTAGGTCTATACAATTTCCCCCATGGATTATGATATCAAGTTATGTTTGACATCAGTCAATCATCTTCATGAATTATCTGATCCTTAGGTATCTTTCACTCTAGTCTTCCACCTCAGCTGTAACCTCCTCCTAATGTATAGCTTCATAAAGGATATCACGTCTAAATCAATCATGAGTACTTATGACTTAAGATGTATTAGGCATATGTCAGAGAGGTCCAACTTCTATTTTGGATTCCCGAAGAACCTGATTCTTCAATCCGATGACAAGATTCTATGACGACGAACTAGATCATCTAAAGTATTCTTCCCCCTATGTAAGATGTAATAAGCCCATATTTTCAGAGCAAGAATACTTAACAATCTTGATTCTTCACTTAAATAACCCGTTCGATATTGGACCCATCATTAAGATAAGATAAGCCCACATTGTCAAGTTTCAATTCACGAATGACCCGAATCAATTGTTATAAATATAGAATCTTGAACTTGCTCAAACATCACAAAAACCCCTGTTTAAGTACCAAACTTCAAATCATCCGGCATCTTCTAGATTTGGGCTGAAACACTTGTTCTAAACCTTCACAAACTAACAAGTATTCGTATCTAGACAATGTTCATGCATTTTTGCAACGTTTTCGTAAAAAATTAAGTTGATAATTAAAGTTTTCACGTGAATATTGAAGTTTCGCTTATGAAGTTTTTGCATATGAACTAGGTAGATGTTCTCGCAAGAGAACTTGATATTCTCGTGTTACAACTGCAAGTTATCGCAAGAAGCAGTTACTGATGCGAAACGGCCCAAGTTTTTGCAAAAAGCGGTTATTCGTGCGAAAACTTCTTCAAAATCGACTTTTTGTGTTTGATTCACTGTTACGATTTCAATTCTTCAATTTTCATCATCGTAACTTGAAGATACTGAGTGTATTGATGCAGATCATCATTTTAGCACTTAACAAAGTCGATTTCATGTGTGTTCACCTTCGATTTCATCCATTTTACCTTCGAATCGAGTCATATCCGACCATAAGCTTCAGGTCTTCAATATTCATGTCTAATGTCTTAATACGGATGATTGCGGAATGAAAATCTATGTACCAAGAGCAACACCTTGCTCGGATACCAAATGTAAAGTCATGATCACGATCGATTCCACATTTTGTTGCACTTGACAATCAAATTAAGACGGATGTGTGCGTGTGTGATATCAACAAACATTAAACAAACTCAATTGAATCTTATTAATCAAATGATTACCATACCAAAGGATTATACATCATTTAAGCTCGATCCACCCGAGGTGAGCACCCCTCGGGCGCCTATCACACAACTCTGTGCTCTCTCATGTTAAAACAGTTGCATTTTGCATGTTCAACAGCCGCATTTGTTTAATCAACATCAGCATTTGTGTGTAACCGTGAGTGGCTTCACATGGCACGTTGTGAGTGACTAAATCTAATGTGCATTGTAGAGGAATCTAATTATGTACCTGTTTTGTATGACGAACATGTCATCAACAGGTTAAACAGGTCAACTAGGTCAAATGTCTCTTGTTTTCCAAAACCTTGGTTCAACGTGTTTATTGAGCACTTAGGGTTGTTAAGCTTTCTGTGTACACATACTTATGTACTTGCATGTTCTAGGAAACCTTTGAAGGGTTGTCTTCCCACTCTCATTAGCTTTTGTTATCGTTCATTTGTGCATCAGGTGAGCTCAATGCCCCACTTTTATTTACTCTCTTTTTGGGGGACAAAGCATACACTATTTTAAAAAGCTTTGCTTTTATAACACTGTTTAGTAAAACATAGTGTGATATACCATTGAAACCCTCACACTTTCAGATCGTTAGTTAAGGAATCTAGAAGGAAATCTTGGTAGTACTACTGGTCTGACAAGCCCCACCCGTAAGACTGGAGGTCAAGCGGGTGCAATATTGTCCTAAACAACTAACAGCGTCACGACCTGGTATGTCATGGCGGAGGCAACAGACAAACATTATCAGCTTCGATTGTGAAATCACTATTGTTATAACTATGAATTAGACTAGCTATCTATTTCAATACACTTGTTTATATTTTACTAATGCTACTGTTTATGTTGATTACAAACTATTGAACTCACCAACTATCATGTTGACACTTTTAGTATGCTTTTCTCAGGTCGTTACTAGCAGCTTGCCGTACAAGCAAGCACGAGTCTTGGATACATTGAACAAACATTCGTCTGTTTTTGTCTTATTGAATACTTTCATACTTTGGTTTGGGCGCGTGTTTTGTGCAATTTACATTTGATACTATATGTTTGAATTTTTTACAAAACGCTATCGCAAGTGTTTTAAGATTCCAAACTCTGAATTATTTTTAATTGTTACATATAATGTCATTCTGAGTAACTAATGACTGAGATCCTGGTTTGTTCACTCGCCTCGCAGTAAAACCCCGTACGTGGATTTTGAGGGTGTGATAGATTGGTATGAGAGCTATTAGTTATAGGGAACTAGGTTGCATACACACTAGTCTATAACCGAACAATTTGTTAGTTACTCGTTACTTATCCTTTACTGTATACTCATTGGCATACACATCACGGACCCTGCAGCATGGCATCATCTTCATGGGATCTAGGTAAGAGACCTGCACGTTCTGAATAAGCTCCTCCTCCTCCTATACCCAATAGAGGACTTGAGTGGCCCCGACACCCTTATCCACCCTAGGAGATTGACTGGTATCAACCATTCGCACTACCCAAATGCGATGCACCGCGAGATTGGAGTTACAATCCCACCTATGTTGACCGTATGCTTTCGTTAAGACTTCTTCATAGCTATAGATAGTCCTAACACCTTTTTTCTAGCCCCCTCCTACTAGACCGAGGACTAGGTCCACTCCTGATTTACCTACACCTACCCTCTCCTTCGTTACCACATTCTAGCGAGCTGGAGATTGCGGCGTTAGTTGCTGCTCAAGACACAAGAACAGACGCACAAATGAGCTGAACGAAGTGGTCGGTGCTTTACGCCATGAACTACGTGAGACTAAGATGATGGTAGAAGAATTGAAGGATCTGCAATTGAAGTGCTATAACCATAGCACTCCTTAACTGATCGTGTAGCTCAGGCGATCCACCGTTTGGATGCTAGGGATAACACCATCCACAACCATGGGGTAAGACTTGGTGATCTGGAAGCCCAGTTCGCAGTGATGCATATTGTTGCAGAACCCGACGAGGAACCTGAAGATGACCCAAGGAAGAGCCAGAGGAGCCTCGGAAGAAGAAGAACCCGAAGAGATGGAAGAGGACAGTGATGGGTCTGATGTATTAGACTGACTTCCTTATTCATTTGACCTGGACTGCGTAGCGTTTCTTTTTAAAACCTATGTGGGAAGGGTTGTTTCCCACCCAACTGAAAAACTAAAATTTTGACATCGATGGAATATTTGTGAATTACTTAAATCTATTTATCTTTGTTATTATTATATTGGTTATAAATGTTGTGGGTGATGAACTTTATTATTTTTCTTACTATTTGCTATGCTTCAATGAGATAAATATGTTAGATGTTGCTCATTTTTGCATTTGTGTATGTAAAGTGAAAATGAAGGTGAAGGCAGAGGACGTGGCAGAGGATGCGGCGCTGGACGCGGACGTGGCGCGGCTACAGTGAATATGACGCCAACTGAATTAGCTGCCCTGATTAATGAACATGAACAGGCGGTAGTGGCTACTACACAAGTTGGATAGCCAGCAGGTAAATGATACAAGTGGCTTGACCATACCCTAGTTGCTTTTTAAGATGCTCAACTAATGTTTTGGTTTGTTGGCATAGGACCCCCACCCTGTACCTACAAATCCTTCTAGGATTGCAAGCCTCATACCTACAATGGAACTGAATGAGCTGTGGGATTGGTGTGGTTGTTTGAGAAGACCGAATCAGTCTTTGCAAAATGCAACTGCCCACCAGCTGATCAAGTGAAGTATGCTACTAGAACCCTAGAATGCACATCGCTCTCCTGGTGGAATGCCCAGGTGCAGATGCTGGGTCAGCGATGGCTAATGACCTACCTTAGGAAGAATTTAAGATGACGATGACTGAGGAATATTGCCCCTATGATAAAGTGTAAAGCTAGAAGTTGAGCTCTGGCAACTAAAGATGCAAGGTTCCAAGATTGAGGCCTATACTACCAGGTCTCATGAGTTAGCAACTTTGTGCCCGGGAATGGTGAATGAGATGCATAGAGGATCGACCTTTATTGCGTAGGTTGGTTCCTGAGATTTAGAGTATAGTGACAGCCTCCAACTCTGTCACCATACAACAGGCTATTAGGTTAGCCCACAGACTAACCGATCAGGCAACAGAACAAGGGAAGTTACCCAAACGGCGCGGTTGCTAGCGTACCCGACAACAAGCGCAAGTAGGAAACCACTAGTAATAAAGGTTCTTCATCAAATAGTCAGGCTCAGCAGCTACAGCAAAGAAGATTTGATAACAATCGCAGCTTCAATCAGGGATCCTCATCAGTACCAGGACAAGGAGGATACGTGGGTAAGTATCCTAAATGTAACCGATATAACTACCACCACACTGGCAGGTGTGACAATTTCCGATGCCAGCGCTATGGTAAGGCTAGACATGCAACAAAGGATTGTCATGGTGACTTCATGAAGAGGCCCCTACAACCTCAAGAAACACCAAAGGTTGTTTGAATATGGAAAGAAGGACACTACAAAGGAATTGTCCTCGATTGAAGAAAAACAGGAATGGTGCTAGCATGGTGGAACAACAACAACAACGATAACGGTGACAATAACGGTGGCAACAATGGAGGAGCTAAGGGGAGAGCCTTTTTCATGGTTCAGGTGAGGCTCTAAATGACCCTACTACTGTTACTGGTAAATTTCCTGTTAATGGTCGTTTTGCTACTGTATTGTTTGACACTCGAGCCGATAGAAGTTTTATCTCTATTAAGTTTAGTAGTCTCTTAAGTGATATGCCTTCTACATTAGAATCTAGATATAACATAGAATTAGCTAACGGTAACAAATCTACATTACACACATCCTTAGAGGTTGTAAGATAGAACTTGCTGGTCACACCTTTGATATCAAACTTATGCCTGTTACACTTAGAGTTTTGATGTGGTCGTGGGAATGGATTGGCTGTCCGAGAAGCAGGAGGAAGTCATTTGCCATGAGAGATTATCCGTATTCCTCTCCTGGATTGGGAAATTCTCTCAGTTAAAGGCGAGAAAAGTGGTGCTGTAATAGGCATCATATCCTTTATGAAAGCACAGAAGTGGCTACGCATGGTTCACTTAGCCATATTAGCCCTTATAACTGACAAGCAAAGGAAGAAAAGAAGATAGAGAATATTCTGGTAGTTCGTGACTTTCCAGAGGTGTCTCTAGAGGATCTTCCTGGACTACCACCTCATCACCTGGACTACCACCTCATCACCAAGTTCGTGACTTAGCCATAGCAGCTCCGATTGCGAGAGCATCTTACTGGTTAGCCCCGAAATAACTGCAGGAACTATCTGCACAACTTCAAGATCTATTGGATAAAGGGTTTATTCGACCAAACTCATCACCATTAGAGCCCCTATTTTCTTTTTAAGAAGAAGGATGGCATATTTCGAATGTGTATCGATTACATAGAATTGAACAAAGTCACAGTCAAGAATCGATACCCTTGCCTGGTATAGATTTCTTTGATCAAGTTCAAGGATCAAGCTATTACTCTAAGATTGATTTGAGGTCTAGGTATTATCAACAAAGAGTTCGAGAGGAAGACATCTCAAAGACTGCATTTCGTACACGTTATGGTCATTATGAGGTCTTGGTCAGCCATGTGGGTTGGCAAATGCACTTGCAGTGTTCATGGATCTCATGAAGCCTGTGTGAAAACCCTATCTTGATCAGTTTGTTATCATGTTTATTAATGACATATTGATCATTTGAGGACCAAAGAGAACATGAGAGCACCTGCGTCTAATCTTGGAATTACTTAAAAAGGAAAACTGTACGCCATGTTTTCCAAGTGTGATTTCTGGATACCTGAAATGCAATTTCTGGGTCACATTGTTAACGAAAAAGGAATACATGTGGATCCTGCAACGATTGAAGCGATAAGAATCGGTCAATTTCCTAAACGTCTAGTGAGATACGACAATTTCATTGATTGGCAGGATATTATCGGCGTTTCATTGAGGGATTTTCTAAGATCGCTCAATCTCTCACAGCCTTGACTCATAAAGGAACAACTTATAAATAGTGTGAGAGTCAAGAGACCGCTTTTCAGTTGTTGAAACAGAATCTTTGTAGCATACTGATATTGTCACTACCGAAGGGAAGTGATGACTTTGTGGTCTACTGTGATGCTTCCATCCAATGACTTGGTTGCGTCTTGATGCAACGTGACATTGTGATAGCCTATGCTTCGAGACAACTGAAGGTGCACGAGAAGAACTACACCACCCATGACTTGGAGCTGGGTGTGGTAGTTTTTGCCTTGAAGATCTAGAGGCATTACTTGTACGGTACCAAGTGCACTATCTACACCTATCACAAGAGTCTTCAGTATATATTTGAGCAGAAGGAGCTGAAAATGAGGCAGTGATGCTGGGTGGAATTGGTGAAAGATTATGATTGAACTATCAAATATCACCCTGGAATGGCGAATGTAGTCGCTGATGCGATGAGTAGAAAGGAAACTGCTAAGCCCAGAAGAGTACGAGCTTTATAGCTTACTATTAGCACTTAATTACCTGAACAAATCCGAGAAGCTCACAAGAAGCTTTGAAAGCGAAAACATTAGATCTGAATCTTTATGTGGAATGGACAAACAGTTTGTAGTGAAAGCGGATGGAATTCGTTACTTCATGGACATACTTTGGGTTCCCTTGTACGGAACCTAAGAGACTTGGTTATGAGTGAATCACATAAGTCTAAGTATTCTATCCACCCTGGTTCTGACAAGATGTATCATGACCTGAAGGCGCACTATTGGTAGCCTAATATGAAGGCAGACGTAGCTACGTAAGTGAGTAAGTGCTTAACCTATTTTAAGGTTAAAGTTAAATATCAAAAGCCATCTGGATACTACTACTGCAATTGAGATTCCTTTATGGAAATGGGAATAGATTTCTATGGATTTTATTACTAAATTACCCCGGACTCCTACTAGTTGTGACACGATATGGGTGATCGTAGACCGATTGACTCAGTCTGCTCAGTTTTTGGCAATCAACAAAACTAATAAAATGGACAAGTTAACTCAAATTTATTTGAAGGAGGTAGTTTCGAGACATGGTGTATCGATCTCCATTATTTTTGACCGTGATGCTCATTTCACATCATATTTCTGGCAGTCGTTACAGAAATCTTTGGGTACGCATCTGGATATGAGCACTGCTTACCATCCACAAATAGATGGGCAAAGCGAACTTACAGTCCAAACATTGGAGGACATGTTGCGTGCTTGTGTGATTGATTTCGGGAATAACTGGGAAGTTCACCTACCGTTAGTGGAATTTTCTTACAACAATAGTTATCACACCAGCTTGAAGGCAATACATTTGAGGCATTGTTGTTAGAAATGGTCTGCCCAAAATACATATTGAATTGATGTGGCTAGTACGTCATGATGCAAGTCGGGTCATACCCAATAACAATCTAGACAAACACCTACAATATTTGTTTTCTGGTATGATCATATAAATGAATACTATACATAGAATATTCAGAAATTGGGTTTCTAAATATTTGTACTTATGTTGTAAATAATTATATGGATAATTTATTTTAGAGAGAAAATAAATTTAATTCATCTGTATTTGCTTATAATAGCAGCATTTGATGTGGTTAAAGAAATGCAGATGAAGAGAACTCATCCGTATTTACTTATGCGGATGAAGATAACTATCCGCATATGCGTGTGAACTAATGCGGATGAGCATTTTTTTGGAAATCCTGATAAACTGTTCATCCGCATTTACAAATGCTGATGACCATTTGGAAATGCGGATGACCATTTGGAAATGCTGATGAACTTTCTTCATCCGCATTTACAAATACGGGAGAAGAACATGCATCCGCATTAACTAATGCGGATGATGTTGAGAAATGCGGATGGGTTAAGGGCTGGACCCCACCCACTTTTCATCTCCTGATTTTAAGTTTCCAAGGACATGCAATATATGATTACATCTGATCTCTCCCTAATACACTTTTTAACACAACACGAAAAGTGCTGAACACTCCAAGCTCTCTTTTTCTCTCGATCGGTCAAGAGCAAAAGTTAGGAGTGTTTGTTCAAAGTAAAAATCCTAGTAACCGGGTGTCTTTTGGTGGCTTGTGGATAGAACTGCTTGAGGTCTTCTTTTTTGAAGACTTCCATTTATTGATCTCCCTCTGATTCATCTACTAAGGTTGTATTTCTAAACACCCTATGGTTGTTTGAAAGCATGTTATGGGTAGACTTACATTCATTGATCTCCCTCAGATAAATATAAAAATGTTTTATATATCTAACTGTAACAGTTTTAAACTGAAATTCCGCTGTGTTTTCTATTTTATATGGATAAAATAGATCTGATAAACTTGTTCAAATCCCAACAATGGAATCAAGAGCCGGTTATATGGATACTTGCTTCATTTGGACTGAAAATTCGATTTCTTGGTGATGTTTCACCAAAAGGCCGAGATGCTTCAGTCCTAGTATCCCCTGTTTTTCAAGATCTCTTCAAACATGCATGTTTGTAATCTTGAAAAATTTAAATCATTTGGATGATTCTGTTATTTAGAACAAAACCATGGTTCTCGGTCATTTATGCCTAAATCGGGAATCTATGGTTCAAGAGGATGCTCCTGGAATTTAACTAACATATTTGGATATGTGTTTTACTTGTTCATAACCAATGCCGAGACCCTATGGATGAATGTGTTGTTATTAGCATTTGATTATTCAACTGGTTTGTAATTATTTAAATGTATTTATTCTTCCTATTGGGTATGTAATTTATTTATCTTTCATTTAGTATGTAAAATAAATATGTTAGTTGCATTTTACTTTTACTAGAAAAAATATTTAGGATATATTTTGTAAAGAAGATGCAACAAGGCTGCCTTTCTCGGTTTTAACTGAAAGGAGATGATGAAGGCCCAAAGGATTTGGTGCGGAAGTCACAACGTACTTGGAAACCCAAATGGAATGGAAGAGTCACAACACAAGGTGGACACTTGAAGCATTTGGATGCGGGATCAAGTGGGAGTTCACCGACACAAATGTTATGTCATTTTCACCCTTAGGAACGACCTTATTAACTCACTTGTTTCGGTCAACAAGTGATGTTAAGTTTGGCAGGCTACGGTTATGAACTCATGTGAAGCTTGTGTGGTTGATTTATTATTGTTTTGTGATATATGGATATGCATGTTTAAACAATTTAATATCAACAACAAGCATAGATTGGT
Organism: Flaveria sonorensis; assembly: GCA_025506505.1. Taxonomy (NCBI): domain Eukaryota; kingdom Viridiplantae; phylum Streptophyta; class Magnoliopsida; order Asterales; family Asteraceae; genus Flaveria; species Flaveria sonorensis. Next base: position 43,739,213 of record CM046434.1, read on the forward strand.
TCTTATGAAACATTAACATAGGTAATAAAAGGATTTATTAAAAGTTAATGTTCATAATATTTGGTTTTTATAGAAAGAACCTTGAAAATTGATTTCATATTAGTACCACACATTTGAATGCATGCAAATGTTAGGTATAAAAGGTTTTCAAAAACTAGAATTAATGAAAACTGAAATCCATTTTAAACAAGTTTAACACCATCCTTTTACACAACACTCGAATCACTTGGGAACTATTTGTGGGATAAAGGTCACCTAACCACATTTAGGAAACTTGTGCGTTTGAGGTGGGGTTAACATATCTATGGGATAAAGGTCACCTAACCATTGTATGTGTAAACTCACACTGTGAGTAAGTAGGACAACTTGAGTTGGAAACCATGTGAATAGGGTCACCGAAGCATGGCGTACAATGGTGTTGATGGGATTAAACATGCTAAATTAACATAAAGATGTTTGACCGATTCCATAAAACTAGAAGTTGCAAAGGGTTGCAATTGTCAAGTGTTTGACTACCTTGTTAATTTAAATAATGGGATAAAGGTCACCTAACCATTATTAAGTGTAACATTGGATTCTAGATTTTATTATTAATTGTCTATGAGACGTGAAAGAGTATTAACAATTAAAATTTCTTTTTCAGAATACTAAAATTGAACTTTGTTAATATTTGTAGAAATGGCCTCAAACACAACGCTACCACCCCGACCGTCCATAACCTATCACTAAGAACTATCTTAGAAAGGGATCGTTTTAATCATAACAATTTTATGGATTGGTTCCAAAACTTTAGAATTGTTCTCAAGCAAGAGAAGAAATCCTATGTATTAGACGATCCCATTCCCAATGAACCCGACGTTAATGATGTTGATGCCTATAACGATTGGGTTAAACACATAGAGGATTCTGTGCAAGTTTCTTGTCTTATGTTGGGAACTATGATTCCCGAGCTCCAAAAGGATTTGGAGCATCATGGGGCATACGACATGATTACTCAGTTGAAGGAAATTTTCCTTCAACAAGGAAGGGTAGAGCGCTTCGAAATGGTTCGAGCGCTTCATGCATGTCGCATGGAAGAAACTCAATCGGTATCGTCTTATGTGCTTAAGTTGAAGAGCCACATTGATCACCTGGAAAGGCTGAATTGTCCCGTCTCAAAAGAGTTGGCCACGGATTTGATCCTCAATGGTCTAACCAAAAGGTTTGAGACATTTATCCTGAATTATAGCATGAATGGTTGAGACAAGAGCATTGATGAACTCCACGCAATGCTCAAAACAGCCGAGGCGGGATGGGAAAAGGGTTTTACCGGTCCTCACGATTAATGAGGGAGGCAACAAGAAAAGGCAATATCCCGATCCCAAGGCAAATGTCGCCAAAGGCAAAGGGTACATCAAAGGAAGGGTAAGGGAAGGCTAGAGCCGAACCTCCAAACCAAAGCTTAAGTAGCCAAAGGTGACGGAGAACGATCAATGCTTTGAGTGTGGTGAGATAGGACATTGGAAGAGGAATTGTCCAACCTATCTCAAGGAGTTGAAAGCAAAGAGGGATGTTGGGCAAACCTCAGGTACAACTTTTATGATCCATATTGATCTAAATGTTATTTCTTCTAACACATGGGTATTAGATACCGGATGTGGAACTCATATTTGCAATTTATTGCAAGGGTTCAAAAGAAATAAAAATTTCAAGAAAGGAAATATAAGTCTCTTCATGGGCAACAGAGAAAAAGTTGACGTCGAAGCCCATGGAGACTACATTTTGAAGCTTCCAAATGGTTTGGAAGTTGTTTTAAAAACATTTTGTATGCTCCTAGTTTGACTAGGAACATTATCTCCATTTATCTTTTAAGACAATATGGTTATGATTTGAAGTTTGTAGACAATGGTATTTGTGTTTTCATAAATGATGTCTTTTATTTTAAAGCTGTGCCGTGTAATGGCATTTCTAATTATTTCATGATAACACATCCTTTGATAACTCGTTGTACCAATCAAGCACCAAGAAACTCAAAATGGATTTGAGTAAGACTTATCTTTGGCATTGTCGCCTTGGTCATATAACAATATTGCATACATACACTTCAAAATAATGGTCTTTTGGAATCAAATGAAGATTTATCTGATAAGTGTGAGTCTTGTTTACAAGGAAACATGACGAAGAAACCCTTTAGTGGAACTAATGAGAGGGTAAAAAACTTATTAGGTATCATACATTCGGATGTATGTGGGCCTTTTAAGACAATGACAAGGAATGGTGAAAGATACTTCATTACCTTTACTAATGATTATAGTCATTATGGGTATGTGTACTTGTTAAGACACAAAGATGAAGCCTTTGAAATGTTCAAAGTCTTCCAAAATTAAGTTGAAAATCAACTCAATAAAACCATCAAAGTACTTCGTTTGGATAGAGGAGGTGAATACCTTAATGATGCCTTTCAAGATCATCTTAGAAGTTGTGGAATCATCTCGCAACTCACTCCACCAGGAACACCACTACATAATGGTGTGTCCTAAAGGTGGAATCGAACTCTATTGGATATGGTTCGATCTATGATGGCTAGAAGCACATTGCCTCTATCATTTTGGGGTTACGCATTGCTCTCAGCAGTCCGTATTTTAAATATGGCCCCAACCAAGAAAGTGGACAAGATACCTTTTGAAATATGGCATGGAAGGGTTCCATCATGATCATATTTAAGGGTATGGGGTTGTGAGGCTTATGTCAAACGCAACTCCTAAAACAAACTTGAAATTCGATCCACTAAGTGTATCTTTGTAGGATATCCCAAAGACTCTATGGGATATTACTTCTACAACCCAACTGAACAAAAGATGCTCATTGCTCTAAAGGTTGAGTTCTTGGAAACTAAGTTCCTTATGGAAGGACTGATAGAACGGTGGAACTAGAGGAGGATCGAGAACCACAAGCTGAGACACGTTTGGTTGATACTAGCACTCAACAAGATGTTGTTGAAAATGATCAATGGTTGATCAAGACACACGGAACATTTGAAGATCTGGTAGAATTAGTAATCCACCAGAAGATATGTATTTTTCATAGATGGATGCTATGTGGTAGATTCGGATGAACCCACCACATACCATGATGCAATATCACAATCCGATTGTGACAAATGGCTTGAAGCTATGAATGTTGAGATGCAATCCATGCATGACAACCAAGTATGGGATTTGGTTGCACCACCTCTTAACTCCAAACCGGTTGGAAGTAAGTGGTTTTTCAAGAAGAAAACCGATATGCATGGAAACTTGGATACTTATAAAGCAACACTTGTAGCAAAAGGTTTTACTCAAACTCAAGGGTTGATTATGATGAGACTTTTTCGCCTGTGGCAATACTAAACTCAATTAGGATATTATTTGCCATTGCCGCATATTATGACTATGAGATTTGGCAAATGGATGTCAAAACCGCTTTTCTAATGGATATCTTGAAGAAGATGTCTATATGGTTCAGCCCAAAGGTTTTGTCGATTCACAACATCCTAATAAAGTATGCAAGTTTAAGAAATCAATCTATGGATTCAAACCATCTAGAAGTTGGAATCACCGTTTTGATGATGAAGACAAGAAATTTGGATTCATCAAAATGCTAATGAGGCTTGTGTATATAAGAAAGCTAGTGGGGCATCATTACTTTCTTGTATTGTATGTTGATGACATACTATTGTTTGGAAATGACATTCGAACGATGGAAGGTGTTAATACCTAGCTTGGAAGTTGTTTTTCCATCAAGGATCTTGGTGAAGCTGCCTACATTTTGGGAATGAGGATCTATAGGGATAGATCAAGGTGGTTGATAGGTTTAAACCAAAGTGCATACATTAATAAAATCTTGAAAAGGTTCAAGATGGAGAACTCTAAGAAAGTTTGGTGCCTATTCAAAGAGGAACAATATTGAGCGCATCTTAATGTCCAAGCTCAAAGAATGAGCAAGAGAAAATGAATGGAATCCTATAGGCATTGGCTATAGGATCCATCATGTAAGCTATGATATGCACTAGACCGATGTGTCATGCGCTTTGAGCATGACAAGTAGATACCAACAAAATCCAGGAAATAGCCATTGGATGGCGGTTAAGAGTATATTGAAATATCTTAGAAGGACTAAGGATATGCTTCTAATATATGGCTCTAGTGAGAAGGAACTCATTGTAAAGGTTACACGGATGCGAGTTTCCAAACTGATCAGATGATTCTCGATCACAATCGGGATATGTTTTCTTTATGAATGGTGGAGCTGTCTCTTGGAAGAGCACAAAACAAGATGTGGTAGCGTTGTCCACCACTTAATCGGAATACATCGCTGCCTCATTGGCAGCTCAAGAAGCTGCGTGGATAAGAATTTCATTGCCGACCTAGGGGTGGTCCGTACCATTCATGACCCTCAAGAGATCTTTTGTGACAATGAGGGTGCCATTGCTCAAATCAAGGAACCCCGAGCACATCAAAAAGACGAGGAACATTGAGCGAAGATTCAACTACATAAAGGATGAAGTTGAAAAAGGAAAGATATGTATTCGCAAAGTTCACACCGATCAAAACATACGGATCCACTCATGAAGCTCCTTGAAAGGCCGAAGCATGAGGCTCATACTTGTGCCTTGGACTTCGATATTCTAGTGATTGGATTTGATCTATCTTGTATTTGGATATCGGAACAATTGTTATTATGACTCATTCATATGATTAGGGTTTATGAGTATGACTTTTGAGTTATGTTTCATTTTAGCATGTTTAAATCCGTGAATAAGTTAATTATTCTAAATGTCCATAGTCGCTCATATTTGTGGGAACAAATATGAAGGTAAGACTATCATGAACTTGGATTGGTGGATATTCATAAGGTATGAATATAGAGCAAGGGTTCGCTACCAAGGTTCATGGATATTTATGGATATAAATATTGGACTGACCCGCCCTCAAATATTACTACATGGAATCTTGTGATAGATCATAAGTAAATTTGAGTAAAGGCGAATATCATAGTATCCTTCGACCTGAGATACATATTGGGTTTTGATATTAACCAAATATAATACCTTAATCTAGTTCTTCACTGTTCTGAAATAATGGATAGCACACAAGGCTATGTTCAGGTGTGATACAAGGTGATTATGAGAACGTATGTAGTCAAGATGGGATTTGTTCCTCTTATTCATTGAGAGTGAGATGTCTAAGGCCTGATAAAGTTAAATCAACAGGGAATGATCATTCTGTGTCTTTGGATTTAACATGACATCTGAAACAAAAGGATATATGATTTGATTCACCTAAATCATTTCAAGTAAGAGACTTGAAGAGATGATGTTATTGAATGGCACTTAGTCATGCGTATTAGGGGTAGTAAACCGTTGTTAGGCAGTATTTGCTACTTACATCAATCCTTTATGTATCTTGTGCAAGTAGGAGATTGTTGGAAATGGTCTGCCCAAAATACATATTGAATTGATATGGCTAGTACGTCATGATCCAAGTCGGGTCATACCCAATAACAAGCTAGACAACACCTACAATATTTGTTTTCTGATATGATCATATAAATGAATATTAACACTTAGAATATTTAGAAATTAGGTTTCTAATATTTGTACTTGTGTTGTAAATAAATTATATGGATAATTTATTTTAGAGAGAAAATGAATTTAATTCATCCACATTTGCTTATAACAGTCGCATTTGATGTGGTTAAAGAAATGCGGATGAAGAGAACTCATCCGCATTTACTTATGCGGATGAAGATAACTATCCGCATTTGCGTGTGAACTAATGCGGATGACCATTTTTTTGGAAATGCTGATAAACTGTTCATCTGCATTTACAAATGCGGATGACCATTTGGAAATGCGGAGGACCATTTGGAAATGTTGAGAAGAACATGCATCCACATTAACTAATGAGGATGATGTTGAGAAATGCGGATGGGTTAGGGCTGGGCCCCACCCACTTTTTATCTCCTGAATTTTTAGTTTCCAAGGACATGCAATATAGATTGCATCTGATCTCTCTCTAATACACTTTTTACACAACACAAAAGTGCTGAACACTCCAAGCTCTCTTTTTCTCTCGATCGGTCAAGAGAAAAAGTAGGAGTGTTTGTTCAAAGTAAAAATCCTAGCAACCGGGTGTCTGTTGGTGGCTTGTGGGTAGAACTGCTTAAGGTCTTCTGCCTTGAAGACTTGCATTCATTGATCTTCGTCCTATTCTTCTACAAAGGTTGTATCTCTAAACACCCTATGGTTGTTTGAAAGCATGTTGTTCATCTATCGATCCATATAGGGTTTTAATAGATAAATATAAAAATGTTTATATATGTGTTGGACCCTGAAATGATCATACATGCCAATTCAAGTTGTGATTGATAGTTGTTCTGCTGAAATCTCCCCAAGTCCAAGATCTAATGCTGATGAAGAATCTGCATCAACAATAGAAACCAAGTGTCGCTATCCGCATTTGTATACGATGACCATAGAACAAATGCGCCTAAGTGTTTGTTCTTCCGCATTAACAAATGCGGTGTTCGGCAACAATACGCAGTGTTTGTTCATCCACATTTATCAATGCTGATGACCAAACACCAATGCTGATGAACAACTCAACATCCCATTTGTTAATGCGGATGAACAAGAAGAAATGCTGACAAGATTAGAACATCCACATTAGTCAATGCGGATGTATAGAAGAAATGCTGATGAAGACTTTTGTACTTGGACTAGTTCTGATGTATAGTCAGGGTTAGTTTAGTCTTTTGTTCAGGCATGTGTCAGCCTATAAATAGAATAGAAATCCTCGTATGAGAGGTGACCGAGACTGACTGTTGTTAGACATTAGACAATCAGAATATTTTGCTTTGTAATAAGTTCAAGGTGTACTGTTACTGTTCATGCTAAAAACCCTAGCATTCATTGTAACCGTATTTCACCTTCTTTAATAAAAAGAGCATTTATGAGTATTATTCAACATTCATGTTTGTGATTTTTGATTCCGCCTTACAATCATTGACTCAATCATATATTCGGTCCTTGTTGATTCACATCAACAGAGAATACATTCTCAAACCCAGTCAATTGTATCAGAGCTTTGGCTCTCGGTTCTTTTTCAGATCTGCTCAGATCTGAGCTGAACTCGATAGATCTGGTGATTGAGTTGCTGATAGGTGTTCGACTACCTTATTCAGTATACAAACTGAATATCTGCTGAAACTCATTGACAGTCACTGTTCATCGGCATTCTCCATCTAAAAGCTAATCTGTGAACAGTTTCTCATCCATAAAATCAGACCAGTACCATAAACAGATCTATCTACATAAGCCTTTTTTGGACTATTTGGACTACTTGGACTTGTTGAACATAACAATCAATTAATCCATATTTAAACCAGTTAAAACATCTTATTAACATGGATTCACATAATTTTTCTGAACTTGGTCACACTCCTAAACCCCCTATGCTTAAACACAATCTGAGTTTAAATCATGATTACATTACAGGTGTAGATCCAGACCATTGGATATCCATATGTAAAGGGCCTCACATCCCAGTGACACTCTCTGCTGATCAGGCTGCACTATACAAACCCTCAAGAACCTATTGAGGATCTCACTCTTGATGATGATGACTACAAGAAGATCAAAATTGATCTCAAAGCTTATTCCATTCTAACACAAGCATTGAAGATGGATGTGCTGAAAAGACTTGAGAAGTATGGAACAGCTAAATGCTGTGTGGATGCACTGTTTAATAATGTGTGAAGGAAGCAGTGAAGTAGCTGAAATTAACAAGGATAAGCTTGTTAATCAATATGAAACCTTTCATCACTTTATGGGGGAGTCAATCTCTAACAACTGCATAGATTTGTGCAGCTCGTGATGATTTAGAGATTAGGGGTACATATAAAGTCAAAGAACTGAACAAAAAGATGCTTCACAGTCTTCCAGAAAGTTGGAAACAAAATGTACCATCCTGAAAACACTCTTGATTTGGAGAGCACCACCTTGGATATTATGATTGCTAAATTTGAAGCTCTTGAACTTGATGAAAAGAGCAGAATCTAGGTGGACCTAAAGTCATTGAGGCATACAAATTTCCATCAGAAACTCATTCTGTGGAAAATGCATTCATCACTGAAGATGATGACTTCCTCTCATCAAGAGATCAATTAAAAATCACAGGATTCATTCCACACCCTCAACAACGAAGCCATCTCTTCATTCAGTCAACTGGATTTGCTGCCACTCCTACAAGTATATCTGAAGATAAAGAACTGAAGAGCAAAGGCTACTTACAATGCCTTTGTTGCAAGTTTTGAAGCTTATCTTGGAGGAAGACTCATTTCTGCTCATTTGATTCAAGAAGACTTGGAAGAAATGGATCCAGATGATATGGAAGAATGGATCTGCAGTGGCAAATGGCTATGATTGCAATGAGAGCCAAGAAGTTTTTCAGAAAAGGAGAAAGCTGAGTCTGAATGAAAATACAAAACTTGGATACGACAAATCCAAAGTCAAATGTTTCAATGTGGTATGACTGGCCACTTCTCAAGGGAATGTAATGCTCCAAAAAGGAACATCACAGTATTCAAAGAAATTCACAAGGCCAATCATCCCCACAACCAAGCGCAAGCTACCACTCCAGCAATCATCAACAGCAGCATCACTATCAACAACCTTATCAAAGTCAGTCACAACTGACTAACCAAGCTCATGGAAGCAGCCAAACTACTTCAAATGCACTTGTCATCAGACAAGATGGAGTATTTGGAGCCTATATGCTGAAGAAGTAAGCCTCAATTTCAGAATCATGCTCTTATGGCTCACATCAATGATGGCCCAAATCCAATGCCATCTGAGGTAAAATCTAATCTTTGTAGTGATAAATGCATAGCTGAACTGCAAGGATATCGTGAGCACAATCACAAATTGGCTGATAAAATCAAAGAAGAAAAGGTAAAATCTAGATGCTTAAAAGAGAAATCAAAAGTTTCGAAATAAAATCAAATCTCTCATTTCTGATATTGAAAAACTACATGGTGAAAAGTACACTCTTTCAGCTGAGAATGAAGAGTTAACTGAAAAATTAGCACAATCCAGAGCTGAGCAATCAGTTACTGAAGTGAAACTTGAAAAGTTTCAACTGTCTTCAGCTAAGCTGCAAGAGATGCTTGATTCACAGAAGGAGCATATGATTTGACTGGGATTGGATACAATTCATGTCCCCACCATATATACATTACAATTACACAGTCATCATGCCTGAATCTGTCACTTTGTCTGATAAAATTGAACCTAAAACTAGTAAGCTAAAAATATAACACAAATCACTAATCCTCAAAATAACCAAATGTTTACATTGAAACAAATGAGAGAAAATTAAGTTAGGTCATCCTATCAAAATCAAAGAGTACTCAGACAAGACAGTGAATGTCATTAAACCAAGAAGCCCGTCAAAGCCATAGTGCCTTTTGTGAAATTTGTTCCTGCAATTTCGAAAGAAAAGCAAAAGCTGAGATTTCAGTGAACCTTCTGCTGAAAGCAGTTCTGATTGTGAGATCAAATCTCCAAACATTCAATCAAATCAGACACAGTTTCACTTCCAAAGAACACTAAAACTCCAAAAGCTTCAAAACCAAATCAAGGCTGACCCTCATCGTCAAAACCAAAGCAAGGAGTTGGTTTTGATATTTTTAATAAAGAACATGTAGATCAATTCGAAAGGGAATTGAAGCAAATGGTAAGAAAGCAGAAACAATCTAGGAAGAACAAACCTAGTAGAGTGTGAAACAAGCTACTAAAAAGGCTGATTCTGCTTCCTCACCAAAATCAAAGGTTGAAACTCAGTCAAAAACTGGTAAATCTACTGAGGTTTCAACATCAAGATCAGCTTCAAGAGACAAACACATGTATTGTGATGTGTGTGAAATGTCTAATCACAGTACATATAAATGCTTTTTCAATCAATATTGCTCAATCTGTGACATGAACAATCATTCCACCAAAACTGCTATTTTAATAATATTGTTCAGTCTGTGATATGACCACCATAATACATCTGATTGTTTCTTCAAACAAAAGGGTTGAGAATTCCTCACACAAGCACATCTCACCAATCTCATCTGTGAAACCCAAAATCAGAAATCACTTTCATAATACTCAATTCAGGACTGCCATTTCTGATCGGGATAGGGGCAACATAAAAGAGTCAAGGAAAATTCAAGAAACAAATGTCATAACATCAACCAAACCATGATTTTCATAATTCAAAAATGATGTTTGATAATCAAAACTGGTCAGGTTTCTTAAAGAAACAGGGATCAAAGGTTTCATTATTCTTCTGACTCTTCAACTGAATTGATAAGATGAAACATGCAAAATATCATCAAAAATCTCCCAGAACACCTCACTCAAAGTCACTATTTAGGGAAAAGTACCAAGAAGTTACTATCATGGATAGGAACGGGAAACCCAAGACCATCATGGCTTGGGTTCCACATTCTAACTAGTTCTGTTGTGCTTGCAGGGTCATCCATACAGGTCCAATAGTTTATGGTACGTGGACAGTGGATGCTCCTGACACATGACTGGAGATCGTTCCTCCTTCATGATTTCAAGCATATTCAAGGAACTTCTGTGGCATTCGGTGGAGATTCACAAGGTGGCAGAATCACGGGTGAAGGATCTGTGACAATGGGATGTTGAGCTTTGATCGAGTGAACTACTGTGAACAACTGAATTTCAATCTGCTCAGCGTGTCTCAGATCTGTGACAAATATTCTACTCACTTTACTGACACTCATTGCTATATTCTGAACCCAGGATTTCAAGTTCTAGAAGAATGGGTTGTCTTAAAAACCCCGAGGAAGATAACACCTATGTCTTAAACCTCAATTCTCTGCTACACCAAAAGAAGAAACATGTCTTCTGTCTAAAGCATCCTTTGATGAGTCCAGCTTTGGCACAGACGGTTGGGACACACAAATTTCAAAAACTTGAACAGATATTCAAGAAAACCACATCATTGGTTTACCCAAAAAGAATTCCATTTTATTGATCACTGTTCAGCGTGTCTCAAAGGGAAAACAACATAAGTCTTCCACAAGCCAAAACTGATGAACTCAAACAACTCTCCATTGAAGCTGCTTCATATGGATCTTTTTGGACCAACTCATGTTATGAGTATTGGAAAGAAACAGTATTGTTTGGTGATCATTGATGACTTTTCCAGATTTACATGGGTTTTCTCCTACTTCATAAACTAAGCGTCCCAATTGATAAAAGATTTTATCACAAAAATTGAAAACCAACTGATCATAAGGTCAAAACAATTAGAAGTGATAATGGGACTGAATTTAAGAATGAAGATCTGAGTTCATTTTGTACAACCAAAGGCATTGCTCATCAATTTAGTGCAGCTAGAACTCCTCAACAAATGGGGTAGCTGAAAGAAGAAATAGAACACTGATTGATGCAGCACGAACCATGCTAGCTGATGCTAAACTGCCAATCACCTTTTGGGCAGAAGCAGTTAATACATCGTGCTTTGTGCAAAATCGAACTTTGATTGTAAAAGAAACCAACAAGACGCCTTATGAACTTCTCTTTCACAGAAAACCATTTATTGGATTTTTAAAGTCATTTGGTTGTCCTGTCTCGATATTAAACACCCGAGACTATTTGGGAAATTTCATCTAAGTCTGATGAAGGATTCTTTGTAGGTTATTCTTCTGTTTCAGGCTTACAGAGTATTTAATCCTAGATTAAAATATATTGATGAATCACAAATGTTCAATTCAAGGAACATTCTTTCCCAAATCTACAAATGGTCCTGACTGGTTTGTTTGATATTGACTCTTTTACAAAATCTTTTGATCATTTCATTTGTCTGATGCAGGAATCTACATTCAGCAGAACCCTCTTCAGGAGTAGAAAGAAGAGATGAATTTCCAATGATTCCTCCAACTTCTACTGATCAACTAACTAAAGATTGTTCCACTACAAGCTGACCCTGTCAGACAACCATCTCAAAATCATGTGTTTCAACTGAAGCTGGTCCAAGCACACTACCATCTCCTTCAGAAGATCCTTCAACTGAAGTCAGAGATCAAAATCAGCTACTCCTCCAGTTGAAACTGAAAGAACCTCAAATGATGGAAGTAATCAAAGTGCTGCTGATGTTGAAGCAGGAACTAAACCGGTTTTGATTATTTTCTTAACTAACCCACAGTTCAAGATGAATTCGCCTCTCCCAAGATGATCTGAATGTCTCCAATCTTGATGTAACCATTGCTGGTGAATCAATTCCAACCACCAGAACACACAAGAATCATCCAGTTGAAAGCATCATTGGTGATCTCAATGAACGGGTGACAAGAGCAAGTCAGCATAGCAAACATCTGTTTGTTCTCTTGCTTTCTTTGTCAAACAGTACCCAAAAACATCAAAGAGGCTCTTCAAGACAATAGTTGGATTGAGGCAATGCAGGAAGAGTTACTACAATTCAAGAAACAAGAAGTATGGCAACTGGTAGACCTTCCCGAAGGACAATACCCTATCAGCACCAGATGGCTGTACCGAAACAAGACTGATGACAGAGGATCGTCATCAGAAACAAAGCAAGATTGGTAGCACAGGCTATACACAAGAAGAAGGAATAGATTATGACGGTTTTGCTCCTGTTGCATACTAGAAGCCATACGACTCTTTCTTGCGTACTCTGGCATCCATGAATTCACAGTTTATCAAATGGATGTAAAGTGTGCATTTTTGTATGGAAAGATCTCTAAAGAAGTCTACGTGAGTCAACCTCCAGGCTTTGAGGATCCTGATTTCCCTCACAGGGTATACAAGCTTGATAAAGCTTTGTATGGCTTACATCAAGCCCCTCAAAAATGGTATGAGACTCTATCATCATTTCTTCTTGACCATGCTTATGAAAGAGGGAAGATTGACCAGACTTTATTCAGAAAGAGAAAAGGAATGAGATGCTGTTTGTCCAGATTTATGTGGATGATATCATATTTGGCTCCACTAACAAACAACTATGCAAACTTTGAAGATCTTATGCATTCAAAATTTCAGAGGAGTGCTATGGAGAACTCACATTCTTTCTAGGTCTTCAAGTACAACAAACATCCAGTGAATCTTCATCACCAGTCAAAATATTGGAATCAATGTTGAAGAAGTTTCACTTTGCAGACTATCAGTCCATCAGAACACCGGTGATACAAAGTGAAGATTGGCCCAACACAGAAGGCAAATCTTGGATAAGACTCTTTATCGATCCATGATTGGTTCACTTATGTATTTAACAGCCAGTAACCTGATGTTATGTTCGGTGTTTGTGTATGTGCCAGGTATCAAGCAGATCCCAGGAATCTCATGTGAATGAAGTCAAGAGGATATTCAGATATCTTAAGGGAACCTGCTCTTGGACTATGGTATCCAAAGGATGGAGACTTCAATCTCTATGCATACACCGACAGTGACTACGGGGGATGCAATTTCAACAGAAAATCCACATCTGGCGGTTGTCAATTTCTTGGTCCCAGACTGGTGTCATGGCAGTTCAAGAAACAGACCAATGTTTTGTATCGACGGCTGAAGCTGAGTACATAGCAGCATCAGCTTGTTGCTCTCAAGTTCTCTGGATTCAAAACCAGATGCTTGACTATGGTTTTAACTTCCTGCACACCCCAATTCACATTGACAACACGCTAATGTTTATTACTAATAATCCAGTTCAGCACTCAAAAACAAAACACATGAAATCAGATATCACTTTTTGAGAGATTGTGCTGAAAAAGGGTTAATCAAATTGATTCAAGTTCATACTGACAATCAATTGGCTGATCTATTTACCAAGGCATTTGAACCTAATAGGTTTGAATTCCTAGTTCAATCTATTGGCATGATTAACCTAGAGTAAAAAAAAATAAAAATTCAAAGAGATTTTATGATCCAAATTTTAAATCCTTAAAGTTTTATCTAAATAAGGATATAACTTTAGGGGGGTAATTTAAAATTTTTGATCAGTTTGTACAGTAGTTTTATTTCTTAATTTTTATAAAAGCCAAAACAAAAAGAATCTGACTGTGTTAGTGTCAAAAAGTTATACTATATTATCTCAGCTCATGCAGACATTTGGATGCACAAAAGTCCAAGATCATTCAAACTCTGGGAAACTTGAATGTATCACACCTGTATACAAGTCAATCCAGCAAGATTGACAATCCCAACATCAGTCAAAACTTCATAAGAAACAAGTGCAAAGTATAGACAGTTTCTTCATAACAGCCATCAGTTCATCAGAAACAAAAAAAATTCATCTACAAACAGATTCATCTACAAAAACCTTAATTTTTGATTTTCAAAAATTAATGCCGGGTAAGTGCATTGGTTAATGCGGGTGAAGGTATCCCTGACATATAACCAATGCGGGTATTGTTTCATACCAGTTAAACAAAGTGAAACTATTGCGGACAAGTTTAAATCTCCGCATTGTGTCAAAGAGTGTTACACAAAGTTTCAAGTGTCAAAACCTATGCGGACAAAAGTGTTCAACCGCATTTGTCTATGCGGGTAAACCTT
>CM046434.1:43753920-43847625 GCA_025506505.1 Flaveria sonorensis
CACCTGTGATCGAAGACACATTCACCACAAAAACTCCTCATCTTCAATCATTACAATAGTATTATCGAAGAAAAGGTGAATTTCTTCAAGTTCTTAACCTAAAACACGAACAGTCAAAAACTGATTTTGAACATAGAACTCTAGTTAAGAATCAATCACCAAAAGTAACATCAAACCAATGTTTAAATGACATTTTCAAAGGCAATGTTAATCAATAACAAGAATTTAACCTCCTACAATCGGTTACAAAACCCTGTTCATGTCAAGACAGGGGACAAATCAATTATGAAAAAGTGAATGTCAAAACCTGATGTTATGATTAAAAGATGTTTAAACATATGAATAATCTATATAAACTTGCAAAACGTATAAGAGTGATTACATGACAAAGTAAGTTGTGTATGGTACACATGTTCACTCAATTGACCATTAAAGGTCAAACTGAGAACACCCTTGAATATGTATTACAATTTGTCAATTACAGTTGCATCTTCTAATTTATATGCCTCTAATGCAGTTTCAATGGCTAATCTTACATGGAGCAAGCTCCATATGTTAATGGCTATCTTGATCCTGATGTTACTGAGGTAGAGGGTTTGAGAGACATGATCAGATTCATCTTAACTACCAGAGTTGCTCATGCTATTACAGTTAGGCCTATCATCTATGAGAGATTCATGAGGTCATTCTAGAGCACTGCTGAGGTGACAAGATAGATGGTGTAAGGACTCTGTCTGGAGAATAACTCCTGATCATACTTTGGCCATTACTGAATAGACTATGAGATAGTGTTTGCAGTTTGTGATGATGCCAACTCTCCTCTGGAATTAGAAGATGATGAAATAACTTTCTTTGCAAACATTGGTTATAAGGAGGTTATGAAGGAAAGCAGATCGTCAAGGGGTTGGTTGACTTGCAATGGAGATTCCTTATTCATATCTACCAACACTGCCTGTCAAAGAGAAAGACTGGATGGAATGACATATCAGTGACCACCTCTTCTGCTATATGTGCTCTGTGCACAAACAGGCCATTTAACATGTCTGCTTATGTGTTTAATGGTCTGGTGCAAAACATTCAGGAGGTAGAAGATACAAGTTCCTCATGTATCCTAGATTTCTGCAGTGTCTCATCAATGAAGCTTTCCCTGATATTATACCTGAAGGACCAGTGATGGATATCCTCACTACAATGCAAAGTCCTATTGTACATGAAGAAGAGAGACCCCAGGAATTTCTACAGTGGCACATTTGCTCCTCTATTACCTGGATGCTGAACAGATCAACCAGATAAGCATATTAAGGAACAAGGTCAAGATGTTTTCTAATGCTGAGCCTATTCATGAAGAAGAGCAGCTGCTCCTAGTCAACTCAATATTGATGAGCAAGCTGATGTAGCTGAAGAAGGACAGAGGCCAGTCACCACAGGTTGATGTAGGTGGTGATCCTCACACTGGGCCTTCCGTTCATGAAGCTGAGATATCCTCTCCATCCACTCCATATCCCATCCCCTCACCACAAAGATCACCAATTCCCTTTCCACAAACACAGCCCATCATCTCTTCACACATATCACCCATACTCTCACCCATATTTCACCAATTCATCTTTCCCTACATCTCCTGTTCATGCATCCCGTCTCTACTGAGCCTGTTGAGTTTGGTGATTCTGCCAGCTCTTCAGAGGAATCCAAATCATCATCTGATAAGGAGGATCATCGAAAGAAGATGCCTGTGAGGCAAGTTACTTCTGAGGCCGCTCCCTCTGAGAGTTATGCTGAGTCAGAGGCAATCAGGCCTAATGCAAAAGATGAGATGATATCAGAACTGTTGCAAAAAGTAGCCAGATGGAGAAACTCCTAAATAGAAGATCTAGTATCATTCAAGATAGACTTCTAGAGTTAGATGAAAAGGAAAAAGAGTTAAAAAGATGAAAGAGAAGTATGAGACTGAAAAGAAAGAGAAAGATAAGGAGACAGAAAGCCTAAAGGCTGCTCTTCAACATTCAAAGGATGAAGTCAGTGGTCATGTGGACACTTTGACCATCCAAACCATTACAATGGAGGAACAAGAAAGCCTGCTGGAAGAGCAAACTGATATAATCATGTCTATGCAAAAACAGGTAGAAACTTTGAATAAAAGAGTTTCTGAGTTGGAGCTGATAATCATGATAAATCAAGAGGTTGAAAAGAAAAGAAAGGATGATGAAGGTGATAAAGATGAGGGTGACAAGAAGAGATGATGAAAAAGAAGAAGGAGGTGAAAGTTCCTTAGGAGAGAGTGATGATGATTCTCCTCCTACTAAGAAATTGAGATCTTCTGAGCCTGAAAAAGAAGCTGAATCAAGTAGAACCAAGCAACAAGAACAAAGTTTGGCTATGGTACTATACACCAGCAAAGATCATGAAGAAACACACACTGAAGAATCAGAGTTCAGTGATATGATCAAGGCTCTTGATAGCTTCACTGCTGAAGATTTCATCATTGATGATGAATTCTGGGAATTTATTGGAAATCAAGGTCAAGTTTCTGAGCCCATTGTAGTGATATCTCAATCTCTTGTCCCTCTTGAGAAGGAATTGAGCCTTCAGCTTGTACCTGTTGTGTCCCTCACTGAGGAGCAAAAAGATTTGATCAAAAGCTCTGTGAAGACCAACAAAAAAAGGAAGAATCAGAACTAGAGTCAATAGAGAAAATCCCATCAGCTGCTAAAGAAAAGGAAGCTGAAAAATTGCCTAAAGAAGCTGAAATAGCTGAACCCTCTTCTGGTCCAATAGTACAAACATATACCAAAAGAGAAAATATCTGTCTGAAAAGGCAAAGGGTGAAAGGCCTATAGAAGAAGATCCTCCAAACAAAAAGCAACAAGATGATCCTCGGAGCCTATTGTTATTGATCAATTTTTAGAAGAACATGAAAAGGCTGAGGAACAACTGAAAATGAGGTCAGTGGGCATAGAACTTGAAGAGGAGAGATAGAGGGTGGATATGTGATTGATGAACACATAGACAGAGAAAGCCCTGAAAAGCCTGAACCCTCTGTCCAAGAAATGGTAGATAAAGCCCAAACATGATTTGATGACCAAAGCTTGTTTCTCATCAATCATGGCTATGATCCAGATGAAGTCTTTAGGATGACATATGAGGGGATGATAGCAGAAGAAGAAAAGCTAAACAAACTACTGGACCCTACTGTTGAAACTGAGTATGAAAAGACTCATTCTCCCAAAACTCAAGCTGATAAACCCACTTCAAAAGCCAAGCAGACTGAAGCTTCTCAATCATTATATCCTGATCCATATTCCATGACTGACAGGAAATGAAGGATTATCTGTCTGCTCAAGGGTATACTAAAAGAAAATTGGCCAATATGAAGACTAATTCCCTAAGGGCTGCCATCCTTAGGATGATAATGAAAAGAAAGAAAGGCTGAAGAAAATGGAAGATAAGATCATCAAAAAGCCTAAAACAAGATTATCTGCATAAGATATCCAGCTCACCCATAGAGATCATGACTCTTTGGCACCTGTTCTACACAGAAATCCAGAGTGGTTTGCTGAGCCTTCCTAGTTAACACTTTAAGAGGGGCTCACCACTGCTGAGATGATCAAAGGTGTATCTATTCCACATGGCAAGACTGATCAAAAATTATTTCCTGGAAGTATGATAGTGACTGGAATATGTTTATGGTCAAACGGATCTCGGGTTAGTTCAATTCTTACTGAGTATACTGCTTTAGTGAACTCCCTGCAGATTCATGATCTTGAAGAACTAGCTGAACTGGAGCTCATCAATAATCAGGCTATGTTCAGGGGTTATGAGTTTGAAGACATTCTGAGAATGTTCAAAAGAACAAAAAACTTCAAATCTCTCAAGGCTATCTGTATGAGGAAAGATGGATCCTTTGTTAACCCTCTAGAGAAGAAAAAGACAAAACCAGCTGAAGAGGTTGTACTTCCTGAGCTCAAGGTGAAGCCAAATGAATCTTTAAAGAGAAAGATGGTAGCTAGAACTCATTCCTCCAACCAATCTCAAATGTCATTATGATGAAAAGACATATGAGTTGGTTATTAAAAGAAATGGGGAGGAAAAGAAGGTGCACAAATTAGATTGTTTAGTGGATATGAAGTGAGATTACTAGATGAATCTTATATCCACTACATATACACAAGGCACTTCAGAGAGTTAAACAATAACTGGGTGAGGAAGATGTACTTTTTCTTAAAATGCATAAAGATTCTGAAGATGGCCTTTGACAGAATCAAAGCTAAAAGAGAGCAGAGAAGAAAGAAGAAGACTTCCTTGCAATTCGGGAACATAATGAAGCTAGAAGTGGATGTTGATTGAGCTTTGTTGATCCATAGAGATGGGTTGTCCACTGTGTCAATATGGGAACCCATTTCTTTGAAGAAGCTGCCTATGGAAGCCATCTACACAATGAGCCAAATGAAGATCCATGTGCTAAAAGAGAAAAGATGACTGAAGCCAATGACTTTGTCAACATGATAAAGGCAATTTTGGATCCCTCACAGGCAGAACCTTCATCCCCCTCAAGCTGCTCAAGACCCAGCAGAATCCTCACAACCTCATCCACCATCAAAACCTTGAAGTACATAGGCTGTATAATCCTTAGGGGGAGTATTGTTGGACCCTGAAAGGATCATACATGCCAATTCAAGTGGTGGATTGATAGTTGTTCTGCTAAAATCTCCCCAAGTCCAAGATCTAATGCGGATGAAGAATCTGCATCTACAATAGAAACTAAGTGTCGGCTATCCGCTTTGTATATGCGGATGACCATAGAACAAATAACCTAAGTGTTTGTTCTTCCGCATTAACAAATGTGGATGTTCAGCAACAAATACGCAGTGTTTGTTCTCCGCATTTGTCGATGCTGATGACCAAACACCAATGCTGATGAAAAACTCAACATCTGCATTCGTCAATGCGGATGAAAGAAGAAATGCTGACCAGATTAGAACATCCGCATTAGTCAATGCGGATGTATAGAAGAAATGCTGATGAAGACTTTTGTACTTGGACTAGTTCTGATGTATAGGTCAGGGTTAGTTTAGTCTTTGTTCAGGCATGTGTCAGCTATAAATAGAATAGAAATCCTCGTATGAGAGGTGACCGAGACTACTGTTGTTAGACATAGACAATCAGAATATTTTGCTTTGTAATAAGTTCAAGGTGTAATGTTACTGTTCATGCTGAAAACCCTAGCATTCATTGTAACCGTATTACATCTTCTTTAATACAAGAGCATTATGAGTATTATTCAGCATTCAATGTTCTGTGATTGTTTGATTCCGCCTTATAATCATTGACTCAATCATCATATTCGGTCCTTGTTGATTCACATCAACAGAGAATCATTCTCAAACCCAGTCAATATGCTAACTGTAACAAGTTTTAAACTGAAATTCCGCTGCATTTTCTATTTTATATGGATAAAATAGATCTGATAAACTTGTTCAAATCCCAGCAAATGTATGGGTGAAAGTGTAGATCACCAGTTTGCTAGGCGGAAATTGGTGATAGTCAGCTAACAGGCCTCGAGTTGGTGCATGAGACTACAGAGAAAATCATGCAGATAAGAAACCGTATGGCTGCGACACGAGACTGATAAAAGAGCTATGCAGACAAGCGACAGAAACCCTTGGAGTTTCAGGTCGATGACAAAGTTTTACTAAAAGTCTCACCATGGAAAGGTGTGATTCGATTCGGCAAAAGGGGCAAGGTTAATCCGAGATACGTTGGACCATTTGAGATTCTGGAAAGAATAGGTCCAGTGGCGTATTGATTAGACCTGCCGGATTCGTTAAGTGGAGATCACAACATATTTCATGTCTCTAATATGAAAACGTGTTTAGCTGACGAAACGATAGTTGTACCGCTCGAAGAAGTACAAGTGGACCATAAAGTCAAGAACCTTAAGCAAAGCAAGATACCCATAGTGAAAGTGTGTTGGAACTCAAGAAGTGGACCTGAATTCACATAGGAACATGAGGATCAGATGAAGCTTACGTATCCTCATCTGCTCGAAAAGACGACGACAACCGGCAAAGGTAATGATTAAATTTCAGGACGAAATTTCTGTCAACATGGAGATGATGTGACAACCCACCCGAAACTCACCCGATTTCTTTGTGCCAATGCAGTAAACCAGTGATGTAACACAACCATGCAACGCAATTTTCGGGAAGAAAATTCTTTCAACATTGGGATAATGTGACATCCGGTAATTTTCCGTTATCAAACTCCGTTAGTTTCGTTAGGTCTTGCATACACGTGTCGTGAGCACACACTAGTTATCGTTGAATGTTGGTGAGCTAATAATACTTAACCATGGTTGACAAATAATAATTTAATTAATAATGTTGATTATAAATCTGTGATTATCTGATTCATGAATTTTATGTATTATTTGTGAATTTTCGGTTATAATGTGACAACATGTGACATTTTATTCATGTGTGTTACTAGTTGAAAATATATGATTATTATTTTTGATTAATAATGCTTGAGTTTTGTAGTTAAGAGTTGTTAAAAAAAATGCTTAAAAAAGATTAATTTTTTGTAAAACGTAATTAAGGATTATTTGTGAAATTGTAGTTACCAAATATAATCAAAAATCAAACCTAATCCCCTCCCCACCCCCCTTGAGTGGCCGAGGCCACACACACACACAATTGCGATTTTGATCATGCAACAACAAGCAACCATCAATTTTGATTGAGATTCAAGTGTTACAAGTTGCTAACAAGTGCTAATCATCATTTAAACACACTAAAGGTAAGTATTTATCAAGTTTTTCATGGTTATGATACTTCAAGAACCCTAGTTCAAAAATTATGTACAAAATTCAAATTGTTGATGATGTGATGATAATATAATGTTAGTTGTGTTGTATTGCAATTAGCTTGTGATGATATTTTCAAAAACCCTTGGTTTTGGTTATCTGGTTCATACTTTATCCGAATTAGAAACTTATGAGTATGAGTATTCATGTTTGGATGATTTGTGGATGTTAAATGGGTTATTATGATTGCTAGAACTAGATTAGGGATGTTATTGATGAATTTGGGATTGACATTTATGAAATATAGATTTTAGGATATTACTTTCCTGAAAGGGAAACTTTATTTATATGAAACGTGTGATTTTGTGATTTGATTATGATTAGGAAGTTAGGAGCATGCAAGAGTGATCATGGATGACATCAAATGTGTAAGATTACGTTAATTGGGTCATATAGTTAGTTGTAGAATCTATGGGAAAATACAGGTGTTCTTGAAAATGTGCAAGTATGGTAGTATGTACAAGTTTATGGTTGTGATGCAATATAGTAAATGAATATCATTATTATGGCTACTAGTTGTATGAGTGCATTTGAGTATGTGATGATGGGTATCATACACGTTGCGAATCTGAGGCCCCTACTTTGTAGGATTGGCAGGGTTAGGGTGTGTTGCCGTGAGTGGCTTCACATGGCACAATGTGAGTGACTAAACCCATATGGATTGCACAGGAATCTATTGTGAACCTGTTTTGTATGATGAAATGTCACCAACTGGTCAAACGGGTCAACTAGGTCAAATGACTCTTGTTTTCCAAAACCTTGGGTCAACTTGTTTATTGAGCACTTAGGGTTGTTAAGCTTTATGTGTAAATGTACTTATGTACTAGCGAGTTCTAGGTAACCCTTGAAGGATTGTCTTCCCACTCATTTTTAGCTTTCTAAAGCATACACTATTTTAAAACGCTTTGCCATTATAACAAGTGTTTAGTAAGACATAGTGTGATATACCATTGAAAGCTCTCACACTTTCGGATCGTTAGTTAAGGAATCTAGCGGGAAATCTTGGGTAGTACTACTATGTCTGACAAGCCCCACCCGTAAGACTGGAGGTCAAGCGGGTGCAATATTGTCCTAAACAACTAACAGTGTCACGACTTGGTATATCATGGCGGGAGGCAACAGACAAACATAGTCAACTTCGATCGTGAAATCACTATTGTTATTGCTAATGAAATTAGACTACCTGTCTATTTCAATGCACTTGTTTACATTTTACAAACACTACTGTTTATGTTGATTACAAACTCTTGAACTCACCAATCATCGTGTTGAGACTTTTAGTATGCTTTTCTCAGGTTGTTACTAGCAGCTTGCCATAGGAGCACGCACGAGTCATGCATACATTGAACAAACATTCATTTGTTTTTGTCTTATTGAATACTTTCATACTTTGGTTAGGGCGCGTGTTTTGCGCAGTTTACCTTTGGTACTATATGTTTGAAATTTTTACAAAATGATTCCTCAAATGTTTTATGGATCCAAACTCTGAATTTTTTTTAATTGTTGCATATAGTGTCGTTCTAAGAACTAATGAATGAGATCCTGGTTTGTTCACACGCCTCGCGGTAAAACCCCGCACGTGGATTTTGATGGTGTGACAAAGAAGAATACACTGGAGAGGGGGCGAAGAGGGAGGTTCATGGGAATAAGAGCAACAAGAGACTGAGATGGTTGTTTCTAGTGATGATGAGCATGAGGAGTTTTACAGGAACTTTAAGGGTGCAATATAGTGTTGGACTATTTGAAGAGTATACTTACCAAAACCTAAGTGTTGATCTCATGATGATTACCAGACCGACATGGTGAGCTGCTGAAAATAAGATCAAAACGAAGTAATTGACACAATCAAACTTGGTCAACTTGGTCAACCGTTTCAAGTCAACATCAACACAGCGGTAGTCCCAAATGACGTCACCACCCGGCAATCACGCATCACAACAGAATTATCAGACTATAAGAACATTTTTGAATCATTGGGGCTTCATGTAATTTTGTTCATTATATAAATCGTATAAGATCTAAGTGTATCATTTATACTCCAAAACAGAAAACCGAAGGAATAAGCACTAACCGAAAAAAACCAGGGATAGTCTAGTGAGAGAACACAATTATGTGGAGTGTGTATTAAGAGAATTTTTCTTACAAACCTTTTGGCATCTCCTAGCATCCAATCATCCATGTGAATGACTTAATATTTCTGATACTGTGTTTCTTGAATGGTTCATGATTCATTCATCATTCTACATTAATCTTGCAACGATCTTCACTTGAAATCATCCACAGGTTCCTTGAGATTCCGCATCACAAATCTATAAAAGCAACAATACAATGCCCCTTCGATGTTATGATTTTATTGATTTTTCCATAGATGGGGGCAATCAGATATGCAGGCCCCAACTTTTAATGGGAATGGGAATGCCTGCTGCTGCCCATCGCTGGGGGTGAGAAGAGATGGAGGTTGTGTTTGGATATCAATGGTGTAGGGCAATCAGAAGGTGAAGTTTGCTGCTCACTTATTTGTGGATACATCTTATGTTGGTGGGATAATGACAGGATCAGTGATCTAAGTTTGATCAATTAGAGTTGAATCGCAGCGGAATTAGAACAAGAATTAGACAAATATAGCAAGAACACAATAGATATTCAATGGAACAGTACACGGTTATAGAGAAAGAGGGTTTTCTGCAAAAGGGATAATATCATTCATGCACAATGCTTCGGTATGGCGGCCGCTAAGCTTCACTAAGCTGCGCAGGTTACAATTAGGTCAACATTCCTTATATAAAGGAATGTGACGTCTGCTGATGTCACTTGATAGTGACATCTAACAGAATTATTACAAACAACTGAAAGTAAGCAAACTACTGAGAATGTTCACAACAACTGAGAACATCTCAGAGTATGCTAAGTACAAGATGAAACTAAAACTACTGAAACTACAAGTACTGATTACAAGAAACATAAAACTACTGAAAGGAAACCATCACAACTACTGAAGAGGTCTTCTTCAGCTGTTGTGACAACATCTGAAACTTGGTCTTCAGTCTTTGTCTTCAGCTTTTGTCTTCAGACTTTGTCTTCAGTTCTTTAGCTTCAGACTTTGTCTTCAGCTTTTCACTTCAGACTTTGTCTTCAGCTCTTTCACTTCAGACTTTGTCTTCAGACCTTGTTATCAGTTGATGTCTTCAGCTGTTGCAGACTACTTCAGTTGTTGTAATGTCTGTGGGACTTAAAGGTTTTTCTGATCAGGCTCATTGGTTCTTTTGGTCCAACAAACTCCCCCTGAACCAATGCAGCCAAAACCTTTAAGCTTATTGAGGTCCCACTTATTCTTGGCAGAAATACTCTCTTGATCAGCTTCAGAGATATCAGATAAGCACAGGCCAGGGAACAGGTTTCAGTAGATGTGAATGTCAAAGGATGGAAGGGAACTCTGTCTTGGGGAACTGGACACAGAGCTGTTATCCCAACCATGAAACCTACTTCCCATTGATGAGTCTATAAGACTCTCTGACGTAGGCCTCAAGGAGAACAACTTGTTCCTCCTTAGTGAGTTCTTCTGCTTCTCCTTCGAAGAAGAACTCTGGGCCATAGTACTCTGATAGGTACTTTACTGTCTTTCCATTTTTCAACTCAACAGTTGTTATCTCTCTGTAAGCAAATTCATCTGGGTGAGTCCCTTCTAATAACAACTGGAGTTCATTTTTCTTGATCTCTTCAAGCCTCTTGTATAACAACCCCTTCTTGACCATTTTGTTCTCCATTAGAGTTTGAGGGGTCATCTTTGACTTGTAGGCTCTCTTGAAGTCTTCAAGTATCTCCCAGGGTGAGACTACAATGGCCAACATAATAACAGCATCTATGGTCTTTCTCACTTGGCCATTGTATCTACTTGGTATGGATTTCTTATGAATTCTAGAACTAACCCTGGGGTCTGGCCAAATCCTTACTCTCTCCTTTTGATATTGAAAGGTATGCCTGAGAGCATACAGCCTTTGAGCGTGTTTCTTCATGGCTTGTATAGATGATGACTGAGGAAACTCTTTGTCAACCATCTTCAAAAGTTGCTCATCGTGCTGTTTCTGCTGTTCTTCTTCTTCAATCTTAACTTTCACCATTTGCCTCTGAAAGTCTGGTGTGATCATTTGTTGACTTCTGGGCTCAGGTATTTTTAGAACAGCAGAGATTGGCAGACTGTCTTCTTCATCATCTTCTTCTTCTTCTTCTTCCATCCTCAACACCCTTCTCCTCCTTCTGGGTGCATCATTGGATGTGGTTTGAGGTGGTTTTTGGGGTAAGGGAGTTGGTTTTGAGGGTTGAGTTGGTTTAAGTTTAGGTTTAGGGATTGGTTTGGAGAGTTGTGGGGTTGGTTGTTTTTGAGTGGGAGTTTGGGAAGGCTGATCTAGCATTTTTGTGGTAAGTTTGGCTTTGGAAAGCTTGGCCATATCAGTTCTCTTCCCAGCACCTGCTTCATCTAAGGCTTCGATAATCAACCCCTTATTGAATGCTTCAGAAGCACAGATTCTGGTGGTTATTGCCAGAATACTGTCTCTGGTCCATGATTTAATCTCAATTAATGATCTTCCCAAGTATTTTGCAATAAACCTGATCATTATCTCCAACCTCTCCCTTTCCATCACACTGTAACTGGCCCATCTCTCTTGTATCTCTTTAATCTCCAGCCTTCTGATCTCAGTGTCTAATGTAGCTGTATCAAAGCCCTGTCTGAAGAGTTGGTCTATTATTCTGTCCATTGATCTGCTGTGAGCTTCATCAGCTTCTTTAACCAGATCTTCCAATGATTTCTCTTCATCAGGCTTTTGAGTTTCAGCACTTTTCTTTCTCTTGTATGTGATCAGCTGTTTTTCCTTTTCTAACTCCTTTTCTTTCTCTTGTTGTTTCTCATCTTCCACTCTCTTTCTCTTTCTTTCTTTCACTGCCTTAGACTCCCCCTTTTTGGGTGCATTGGGTTCAGGGTTTGAATGGCAGAAAGCTTCTTTTGCACAGCATCATCAACAAGTGTTTGTAGATTTGAGGAGATCCTCTCATCAATGGCTTTATGCACAATCTCATTGATGATGGGAGTGATGAGAGGTAAGGAATGTTGAAAGGTAGCAACCATCTGCTCAGAGGGGTTCTGTCCCTGAGAGGTGGTGCCAAAAGCAGTGGCTGGTGGCTCAGTTGAGTGTAGTGGCTGAGTGTTTGGTGAACCTTCAGATGAAGGTGCCATCTGTGGGTTTATTGGGGCAGATGGACTTTGATCCTGAGACATTTTGGCAAGCAGTTCTTTGAGTCTGCTCACCTCAGCCTCAAGGATTGTGTTATGGGCTAAGACATCAAGAAAAAGCCCAGGTCATCATCAGTCTTTGCTGAATCACCTGACCTCCTGATTGAATCAGGATGTACATGCCCTGAGTGTAGATCAGTTGTAGCATGTGCCCCTTGTTCTTGGTTCTGGGGACTTCCTGCCTCAGGACTGAGTCCTTCATCGGCAGTTGCCTCTGGTGAGGTCTTAGAGATGTTACCAACTGCATCCTGTTCATTTGCTGAATCAGTAGAAGTGGCAGCCTCACCAGATGTTCTAACCTCCTCCTCTACACGGGGAGATTGAACATTATAACCCCTGTGCTGTGGGTTATCAGCAGCATTTTGGTCCTCTTCCTCAGCTGTTGAGGTTCTCCCCATTGTAATTGGTTTCTGGGGAGGAGGAGAGGAATGCAGCTGACTCAGCACTTGTGCAACTATAATGGTTGGGCTTTGAGGGGCGGTTGCATTTGGAGATAGGTTTGAAGCAGATTGCACCCGGGGTGACTGGTGCTCTTCAATGGTAACCTTCTCAATTGAGATAGGTTCCAGCATTGTGGTATCCCCAATTATGGTTGCATCAGGATCCTGTTGAGAGGATGCCTGAGCGGCTAGGGCTGGTGGAGTCTTTGACACTACTGGGGGGTTAGAACCAGTAAGTGTTTCCTGTATTGGTGGTACAGGGGCATCCTCAGGGGACTCATCTCCCTGAGTAGCCTTTTTGGGCTTTTTGGTGTTGGGTTTGGTGGGGACTTTGGATCTGGAAGTGGAGGCTGTGGGTTCCCGCTGCTTGGGTTTTAGCAGCCGGGCAGCCCCTTTCAGTGTAGGGTCAGAGTTGTGCCTGGAGTATACTTCAGGCAATACAGCCGGAGCAGGGACTCCAAGGCCAACAAGGCCGTCTGATTTTAGCTGATTTAAAATTATGGCCATGAGAAACCTGGGATATAATATCCATCTGTTTGCCACAGGTTTCAAAGCCAGATCCTTTAGTTCCATGAAAACTATCTCAGAAAAATTTAGATTTTGTCGTTCAAAGATAGAGTATAATACCTGTTGCCATCGGGAGGACATCTGATCCCATGAGGAGGTTTTTGATGCAAGGCAGACATTCACCATGTGGAATATAAGACGTTCAGCATCATGGAAGTGCTTCTTCAGAATGGTGGTAGCACTTAAGTCTCCTTCATACCCGTTATTGATGAAAGACATATCAGTTGTGCCTTTCGGGTATTCTGTGACACAGGTGGCATCATGTAGATTTAGGGTTTGTCGAATGATGTCTGGAGTGATGACCACCTGTTTCTGGTTAACCAACGACTGGAGAGTGATTTGGCTATCATTCTCACCAGTTTGCACAGAGACGTTGGTCCAGAATTGGCTTAGGGAATCGGGGTATATGGTAGGATTCAGAAGAAAAGCGGTTCGGTACTGGGAATCTACCATAAGATCGATGGCATTATCAAATTTGTTCCAAAAGGCCGATTTCGAGAGGTAGGCAACACAGTTGTGTCTGGGTTTGAGTTTCATGGTCGCCATTGTTGAGAGAGTGAAGGACATAAAACGGCTAATGAAACGTTTGAAAGTAGGTTTAGGTATTTATAGGGTAAGAAAAGGCTGATATAAAACGACTGAAAGTGTTGGTGCTGTCATCAGTTGTTTGAAAACAACTGAAGACCTGGTTTTAACTTTCAGAAGTTGTAACAACTGAAGACTTGGTATTAGTCATCAGTAGTTGTGAAACTACTGAAGACATGGTTTTGGCTTCAGGTGTTGTAAACAACTGAAGATTTGGTGTTAGTCATCAGTAGTTGTAAAACTACTGAAGACATGGTTTTGGCTTCAGTTGTATGAAGTGAAACAGCAGTTGTAGAAACAACTGAAGAGAAAAGTTTCTCATCAGCTGTTGTCGTCAATTCTTAGCTCATCAGCTGTTTCATTCTGACCTCAACACTTATCAGACTTTTTGTCTGATTTTCAGACGTTTCATTGGTCATCAGTACTTATCTGTTATACTGACATCAGTAGTTGTAACTACATCAGTAGTTGTAACCACATCAGTTCTTTTCAACAGATAGAGTACTTCAGTACTTTTAAGTAATTTAGTCTTCAGTAGTTATGAAAACTACTGAGGATAAAAGAACTTATCAGTACTTATTTGTGACAATAGTATACGAATGCTCATCAGTACTTGTTGACTGAGATCATCAGTAGTTGTCACTTATTCTAGCTGCAGCATACCAAGCCTTAACACTAGGTTTTGGAAAGTTGAACTGTCCAAAGGCTTAGTAAATATGTCTGCAAGCTCATCAGCACTAGGAACAAACTTTGGATCAATCAGACCTTTTTCAAAACAATCCCTAATAAAATGGTGTCTGATCTCAATATGTTTGGTCCTAGAGTGCTGGACTGGATTCTTGACAATACAAAGAGCTGAAGCACTATCCATTAGTAATGGAGTCTTAGTCTCTGTAATGCCATAATCCAATAATTGATTCTGAAGCCAGAGTACCTGAGATGTACAACTTGCAGCAGCAATGTACTCGGCTTCAGCAGTGGATGTAGCAACAGATGTTTGTTTCTTACTCTGCCAAGAAACCAAACAGTTGCCTAGGAATTGACATCCACCAGAAGTTGATTTTCTAGTTAATTTACACCCTGCATAGTCACTATCAGAAAAAGCAACTAATTTGCAAGAGTGCCCAGTGGAATACCAAAGACCTAGAGATTGAGTACCTTGCAGATATCTAAAGATCCTCTTGACTGCAATCAAATGAGACTCTTTAGGAGCAGCCTGAAATCTAGCACAAACACAAGTTGCAAACATAATATCTGGTCTAGAAGCTGTTAAGTACATCAAGGACCCAATCATACATCTGTAAAGTGTTTCATCAACAGCTTTACCTTTCTGATCTGCATCCAGTTGTGTGGTGCTGCACATGGGAGTAGAACAGGGCTTACAGTTTTGTAAATCAAACTTTTCCAAAAGACTCTTTGTGTATTTTGACTGATGAATGAAAGTTCCATCAGCCTTTTGTTTGATTTGCAAACCTAGAAAGAACTGTAATTCTCCCATGGCACTCATTTCGAATTTTTGTTGCATCAACTTTGTAAATGCATCACACAACTGTGGATCAGAGGATGCAAAAATAATATCATCAACATAAATTTGAACAAGGAGCTTATGCTGACCCACTTTCTTAATGAACAAAGTTTTATCTATGGAGCCTCTAGTGAAATTATTCTGAAGAAGAAAATTTGACAGTGTTTCATACCAGGCTCTAGGAGCTTGTTTCAACCCATAAAGAGCCTTATCAAGTTTATACACCCAATCAGGATGTTTATTATCCTCAAAACCTGGTGGTTGACACACATAAACCTCTTCTTTTATTTTACCATATAAAAATGCACTTTTGACATCCATTTGAAAAACTTTAAGATTGTGGAATGCAGCATAGGCTAAGAACAATCTAATTGCCTCCAGTCTGGCTACAGGGGCAAAGGTTTCATCATAATCAATACCTTCTTCTTGTGAAAACCCCTGGACAACCAGTCTGGCCTTGTTCTTGACAATTTGCCCATTTTCATCTGTTTTATTCCTAAACACCCATTTAGTGCCTATTGCACACTTACCTGGGGGTAGAGGAACCAGTTCCCACACTTGCTGCTTTTTGAACTGAAGAAGCTCAAGCTGCATGGCATCAACCCATCCATTGTCTCTTAATGCAATATGATAGTTCTTTGGCTCTTGCTGACTGATGAAGAGAGCATAGAAGCAGAAGTTGGACAATTGACTTCTAGTTGAGACACCAGCATTGATATCACCAATGATTTGAGACATTGGGTGATTCTTCAGCTCTTGGTACACTATGAGATCTGTGCAAGTGTTTGTAGCACGCTCAGCAGCAACAGATGTTGATCCAGATTCTTGAAACCAAGTATTAGATGGCAAGTCAAATGAAGTAGAGGATTCAGAAATCTCATCAGCATTTGTTGTGGATGGTGCTACTGAAGCTACAGGAACATCAAGTTTAGTAGACTCAGGCAGTTGATCACTAAACTTGAATAGGTGAGTACTGGGATCATCATCAACATCAGTACCACCAGATGGATGACTAGCTGCAGAAGGTGATGAATTCACATGATCTGCAACAGCTGGAGGCTGATAAGGAACATATTGCAGTATGTCCAGATCAAACAACTCCACAGGGTTTTGTGGGATTTTGTCCTTAGGAGATTCATTGAACTTCACATGCAAGGTTTCTTCAACCATCTTTGTTCTGCAGTTGAACACTCTGTAAGCCTTGCAAGTGGATGAATACCCAACAAAATACCCTGCATCCACCTTAGAATCAAACTTTTGGAGTTGATCCTTTGTGTTGAGAATGTAAACTTCATAAGGAGTATTCATCAACCTCTGATTCACTAAAGCTCTATTTTGCACATAGCATGCTGTGTTGACAGCTTCAGCCCAAAAGGTCAGTGGCAAACCAGAGTCAGCCAACATGGACCTTGCAGCTTCAATTAGGGTCCTGTTCTTTCTCTCCACTACTCCATTTTGTTCTGGAGTCCTTGGGATGCTATACTGCCTCTTGATTCCTTTTGAAAGGTAGAAATCATCAAGTGTATGGTTTCTAAATTCAGTTCCATTATCACTTCTTATACACTTGACTGATAGGGAATACTGCTTCTCAACATACAACACAAAGTTAATAATTGTCTGAGCAGCCTCATCCTTTGAATGCAAGAAGAAGGTCCATACAAATCTGGAGTAATCATCCACAATTACCAGACAGTATTTCTTCTTTGCCATGCTCATTACTCTCACAGGACCAAAGAGATCCATGTGCAGTAATTGCAAGCAGGCAGTGGACTTTGGTTCTTCTATAGGAGGGAATGAAACTTTGTGTTGTTTTCCTTTTAAACAAGCAGTGCAGGTTTCATCACAGTGGAACTCCTTTATTGGTAGACCTCTCACTAAACTATTGTGGATCAGCTGATTCATGTTTTTGAGATTAACATGACCCAGCCTTCTATGCCACAGTTTAGATTCCTGAGGAGAGGCCTTGGAGAACAGGCAAGGATGACCTTTTAAATCAATCTTCTTTGACAAATCCAAGGCATATACTCTTCCTATCCTGTTGGCCTTCAGGAGAGTATGTTCATCCAATACCTTGTCAATCAGCCTCAGAACTTTGGAAGACAGAATCCGGCAGTTCTGGCTTGTGAAAAGTGCAACATGCCCTTTATCACACATCTGACTGACACTCAGTAGATTATACTTGAGATTCTCCACATGGTTAACATCATCAAATCTGATTTCTCCATTTGACACAAATCCTTTCCCGATGATGTAACCCTTAGCATCATTTCCAAATGAGACAAATCCCTTCTTTCCTTGAGAGTAGTCATTAAGAAGAGAACTGCTCCCAGTCATATGCATAGATCCTCCACTGTCTACATACCAGATGCTTCTTTGGCATGCTGAAGAACCCTGCATTTATCATAAGAAACTAGTTAGCTTTAGAGACCCAAACCTTTTTGGTTTTGGGTCTGTTTTCATCAACAGATTTAACCATAACTTGTTTCTCATGATTAACAGCTGATGAAGGTGGAGATGGTGCTGAAATGGATTTCTTAGATTTGGGCTTGGATTTCCTTTTCAGTGGTTTGATCACAGGTGCATCTAGTTGGTTAACTCTCCCCAACAAATGCTGAACCATCATAACAAGTTGTGTCTGATTTGTTGCTAAAGCCTTCAGCTCATTTGACACATCAGTACTTGTTTTTGATGAGTTCCTGTGACCCACCATTTCCTCCTTCTTGAAATTCACAGACTTAGTCTGATGTTTATCATGAGGAACACTATCAGCTGTTTTCTGATAAACCCCATCCTTCTTTTTGGATTTTGGTGAGGCCTTGGGTTTATCAGTTTGAGATGACTGTGGTACAAACTTGGTCTCAAACTCATTTTTCATTTTATTAATCTCTTCTTTAATGAGCTTATCTCTGTTGAGTTTGGAACCCTTTTTGTACCAGCATTCATCAGATAGATGATTGAATTTACCACATATTTCACATGGCTTATTCTTCATCTTGGATTGATCAACTGCTGAAGTGGAAACTACTGAAGGTGTGATCTTCAGTACTTTCCTCCTTTCAGTACTTGTGTTAAGTACTGAAGGATCGGTAACAACTGAAGACTTGTTCTTCAGCTGTTCTCTATCCGTCCTGAAAGACCGTATGATAGATTCCTCAGCAGTTGTTAATCCTTTTATTTCAGCAGATTTGAAATGCTTTTCAGATGTTGTGACTTGCCCTTCAGTACTTGGAGTACTTTGAGGGACAACATCTGAATTGCTCAGCTTCATGTGTTTATCAGCATTTAAACCATCAGGCAATTGATTTGCTGAGATCTTAACACTGACTTCATCCTCTAATTTTGTATTATCATTTGAGGATGAATCACATGATGATGTGGTTTGGAAATTACTTTCACCTTCAGATTTTACTATTGATTTTGAAGTAAAATCAGTAGGTGGTGCAGTATGATTGTAACCTATTCCAAACTTCACATTTGAAGCTGTTTGCTTGCTGAGAAGCATTTCAAATCCCTTGCAGGATGTTACCCAGCGGTCACACTCAACTTGGGTAGCTGCAAGTGTCTCTTTGAGACTTCTGTGGTTCTCAAGTATGACCTCTACCTTAGCCTTTTCATCATTAAGTTGGCATTTAAGCTTGTAAATCTCATCATCTTTGTCATTAAGAGCAGACTCATACTCAGCTTTTCTTTTGGAAATAGTTTTCTCAAGCTCAAGATTTTGATTGATTAAAGCTACATTTGCCTCTCTAATAGAGACAAAGGCAGCTATGCATGATTCAGAACATAACTTGGCTTTAGCCTCAGAAGATACCTGGGTTACCTGTGAAGATGATGCATTGGAGCAGGAACCCTCAGTAGACTCCAGGGCCATGAGAGCAAGATTCCCAAAAGGATGTTCACCACCATGTTGACCAGCACCAGCAAATAATTGCTCATTGAAACCAGAAAGATCATCTGGTAAGCTGCTCCAGTCAACAACTCCTGGTGTGAAGAAGCTGTGATGAGGTTGAGATTGTGATGGAGATGGTTGAGGCTCAGGTAGGGCTTGAGGTTGTTGTGCTATAGGAACTTGAACTGGATTTGGCTGTGGCATGTAATAGCAGGGATATGGATATGGCATTGGACCCTGAGGGACAAAATATGCAGGAGATTGAGGTTGTGAGTGATGACCAGAACTAGCAGGATGTTGCCCTTTGTTTTGTGAACTATTGCTTGGAAAGGTCACAAAGGGTGCAGAGGAGTTAGATCCAGTTGATCTACACTCTCTTGCAAAGTGCCCAAGCCTGTGGCATTTGTGACACCTCAACTTACTCTTGTCAAAACCAACTTTGGTTTTGCCAGAGAGTCCTGGAAATTTCCTACCAGTTCTCTTGTAGAACTTTTGAGATCTGATATTGATCAAGGCCATTTGGCTCAAAATATCCATCTCTTCTAAATCATCATCAGCAATACCCATCAAATCATCCATGATAAAGCATAAATTATCACTATTACACCCAGAATGACTGTCAACACCAACAAATGCATGATCAGAACTGTTTGAAGAGAAATCTATATGCTCATCATAATGGCTTTCTGATCCAGCATATTCTGACTCATGACCGACCAAGGCAGTGTTCCCTGGTACAAAGTCATCAGTGAGCTTTCCTGATGATGCCAGTTTCCTTTTCTGCTCTATCTCTCTTTCAAATGTAAGCAGTTTCCCATGGAGTTGGGTGAGAGATAGGCTATCCAGATTTGCACTGGAGCGTAGGACAATGGTGTATGTGTCCCATCTCTCAGGCAGTGATCTGAGGAATCTGTTGTTCATCTGGCTGTTAGTATACTCATGCTTGACCATTTTCAGCTCAGAGATCAAGCAGGAGAAACGCTCAAACTGTTGAGTCAGTGTCTCACCCTTCCTATGAGAGAATGTCTCATATTGTTGGGCGAGGATTTCTCTGTTGTTTGCTAAGACCTCATCAGTTCCTCCGAATTGTTCCTTCAAAGCATTCCAGAGGTCATGAGCAGTTTCATGATGCATAAGCCCAGAATAGATTTCATTAGGCAGTGCCATGGCCAGAATTCCATGGGCTTTAGCATCAATCTCAAACAGTTTACGATCTTCATCTGAGTATTGCTCCTTCTTCTTCGGAACCATTTGGTTGGTCTCCGGATTGTTCACCATAGGCTTGTGTGGACCGTGAACCACAGATGTCCAACAACCTGAACTGTTAACAGACAGGTGATGGAGCATTCTTCGTTGCCATATGTTATACTCACTCCTAACCAGCATCGGAGGCTTGGTTGAGGAGCCAGTATTGTGAGGGTCATTAGATGGAGTAGTCATTCTCAGATTCAAACCAATTCAATCAAGTTTCAACAGATTTAGCACAAAAACACAACAAACTCAATATGAACCAAGAAGAAACTCAAATTGAATAACCAGAAGCAGCAGAAGATCAATCTCTATAACCAATTCTTGCAAATATGCTAATTCGATCAAACTTTAGATATCGAAATAGCAGTTTCAATGATCAATTGTTAAACCGATCAATGATTAACCTGCTCTGATACCATTTGACAGGATCAGTGATCTAAGTTTGATCAATTAGAGTTGAATCGCAGCGGAATTAGAACAAGAATTAGACAAATATAGCAAGAACACAATAGATATTCAATGGAACAGTACACGGTTATAGAGAAAGAGGGTTTTCTGCAAAAGGGATAATATCATTCATGCACAAATGCTTCGGTATGGCGGCCGCTAAGCTTCGCTAAGCTGCGCAGGTTACAATTAGGTCAACATTCCTTATATAAAGGAATGTGACGTCTGCTGATGTCACTTGATAGTGACATCTAACAGAATTATTACAAACAACTGAAAGTAAGCAAACTACTAAGAATGTTCACAACAACTGAGAACATCTCAGAGTATGCTAAGTACAAGATGAAACTAAAACTACTGAAACTACAAGTACTGATTACAAGAAACATAAAACTACTGAAAGGAAACCATCACAACTACTGAAGAGGTCTTCTTCAGCTGTTGTGACAACATCTGAAACTTGGTCTTCAGTCTTTGTCTTCAGCTTTTGTCTTCAGACTTTGTCTTCAGTTCTTTAGCTTCAGACTTTGTCTTCAGCTTTTCACTTCAGACTTTGTCTTCAGCTCTTTCACTTCAGACTTTGTCTTCAGACCTTGTTATCAGTTGATGTCTTCAGCTGTTGCAGACTACTTCAGTTGTTGTAATGTCTGTGGGACTTAAAGGTTTTTCTGATCAGGCTCATTGGTTCTTTTGGTCCAACAAATAACATAGCAAGACTGAGGGTAGCAGGGCCATTAGCAAAATGAGGTGATCGGAACTGAAGAAGTTGGTCATCGAAGAGTTTTGTCTTCACATGAGTTAGATAATATGAAGAGAGAGTTCCTAAAGTTAGAGGCAGGAACCATGACACACCAGCAGTATACGATGAAGTTCAATAAGATGATGAGGTTGGTGCCACGAAAGATCAAGAGATGCATCCAAGGTCTGCCAGCGGATATCCGTAGACACATGATCGCCACTCGGCCGGGTACATTTTTGGTTGTAGTCGATATGGTAGGAGATTGTATGATAAGCGAGAGGTGGTGATAGTGGTGGATGTGAGGAGGAAGTGGAACAATGACAAGAACGGAATAGGAACGATACAACAGTGGTGGTTTTGTAGCTAGGGTAAAGGTTGACCTGGATCATTCAGGTAGTATTATTGGTGATCGTAATCTTTTACTTCAGTGTGGGAAGGAGGTCCACATGGTAAAGAGGTCGACTGGTGAGGTGTTTATAACTGCATTGAAGCCATGCATTGTAGCAGGGACTGCAAGAAGCCAAGGGCTGAGAGCTCCGCGTCAAAGAATGGGGTTTAAAGTGAGGAGGGGCAAGGGCTTAAATCCAGGGCATTCACTATTCCCAGGAGAAGGCTAGGTTAACCCCCACGCATGTCAGTACATTCTGGTAAACCAAACTTGTGCCTTTGTATTTTTTTATTCTTGTGCTAGTAGGGTTTTAATGTCACTACCTTTTGTGATAAGTTACCCATTAGAGTAAAAGATTGATGAGCCTTTGATGTAAAACCTCATTGTAAGTCCTACCAGGATATCTGATGTGATAGAGATTGTGACATAGAATCGAAGGCCATATGCTCTCGCTAGGTTGTCCGTGATGACCTTAGTGCTTTGATGTATCCAAGGATGGATTGGCTAGCAGCCTATGAGGCCAATATCGTGTGTCGAAAGAAGATGATTCAATAGATTGCACCTGATGGGAGTTTAGTGATGATTTATGGCGACAGAGTTTGTACGGTCGCGGAAGTAATTTCGATGGTTGTGACGGAGAAGTGTATAAGGCGTGGATGTGGTTCTTATCTAGCCTATGTGAAGGATGCGGATGCGTCAATACCATGATTATCGGATGTACCAGTTGTGTGTGACTTTCCTAACGTATTCCTAGAAGATCTATTAGGTGTGCCACCTGACCACAAGATCGAGTCCAGATCGATCCGATACCTGGTGCCCAACCTGTTGCTAAGGCGTCGTATGAGCTAGCTCCCTCTAAGATGAAGGAACCGATGACTCAGTTGTTAGGGTTCTTGGATAAGGGATTCATTGGACTAAGTATCTCTCCGTGGGGTGCTCTGGTCTTATTTATGAAGAAGAAGGACGGTAGTATGAGGATGTGCACCGATTACCGTGAGCTGAACAAGTTGACTATAAAGAACCGGTATCTATTACCGAGGATTAACGACTTGTTTGATCAACTTCAGGGTGCCAGTTGGTTCTCGGGGATTGACCTCCGATCTGGTTACCATCAGCTGACGGTAAAGGAGCACGATATTCCTAAAATAGCTTTTCGCACGCGTTATGGGCACTACAAATTCCTTGTAACGTCTTTTGGTTTACCAACATGCCAATTGCTTTTATGGATTTGATGAATTGGGTGTCTTGGCCTATGATAGAGAAATCAGTGATCGTGTTTATTGATGATATCCTGATTTATTCAAAGAGCGAAGAGGAGCCTGCTTGTCATCTCAACGAAGTATTAGAGACACTTCGAAATGAGAAGTTGTACGCAAAGTTCTATAAGTGTGCATTCTGGCTATGAGAGGTCTAATTTCTTGGCCATGTGATTAATCCTGATGGAACTATGGTAGATCCGGCGAAAGCTAAGGCGGTGATGCAATGGAAATCTCCATGGCGCCATCCAAGATTCGTGGCTTCTTGGGTTTGGCGGGCTACTACAGGTGATTTGTCCAAGACATCTCTAAAGTGGCGGCTCCGTTGACTAAGTTGACTCGTAAGGATGTGAAGTTCGAGTGGGGTTCAGAGTAGGAGGGTGCCTTTCAAGAGTTGAAGACGAGGTTAACACAAGCCCCAATCTTGACATTGCCTGAAGGGAATGATGACATGGTGCTATATTCAGATGCTTCTTATTCAGGATTGGGTTGCATGCTGATGCAACAAGGGAAGGTTATATCCTATGCTTCCAGGCAGCTGAAGGTCCATAAATTCAACTATCCTACTATTGACTTGGAGTTGGCTATTATGGTGTTTGCATTGAAGATTTGGAGGCATTATCTGTATGGGGTGAAGTGTACCATCTACACTGATCATAAGAGGTCGAAGTACTTCTTCAAGCAGAAGGATCTCAATATGAGACAAAGAAGATGGTTTGAGCTTATCAAGCATTACGATTGTGAGATCCACTACCATCCAGGCAAGGCCAACGTGGTGGCAGATGCCCTTAGTCGATAAGAGAGAGCAGAGCCAATCCGGGTGAAGGTTCATCAGTTGGCCATGACATCCGATGTGATGAATCAGGTCAAGGAGTTTCAGGATGAGGCGCTAAAAGAAGATTGGATTAACTCTGAGCGGATGAAGGGTCTAGTCATGAAGTTGGGGGAGAACACTCTTGGTATCAGGACCGGATCTGGGCGGATGTCGATTCCCTATTATGGACATCTAAGAGGGAAGATCATGGACGAGGCTCATAAGACTCTATACTCAACTCATCTCGGTGCTACAAAAATGTACTAGGATATGAAGAAGGATTACTGGTGTAGGAATGAAGCATGACGTAGCGGAGTAATGTCAGTAAATTCCTTACTTGTCTGTGAGTGTACGCGAAGCATCAGAACCATACGGGAAGATCCGACGTTTGGATATACACGAGTGGAAATGGGAGCACATCGCCATGGATTTCATCACAAAGTTGCTGCGTACGACAAGGGGATACGATGCTATATGGTTGATTGTTGATCGTTTGACAAAGAGTTCTCGTTTTCTACCGATCCATGAAACGTATTCATTTAAGAGGTTGGCGGATCTGTTTATCAAAGAGATTGTAACTCGTCATGGTGTGCCGGCGTCTATCACGTCTGACTGTGACACTCGGTTTACATCAAACTTTTGGATGAGATTTCAGGATGCGAAGGGGACGAGGGACATATCAGTATGGCTTATCATCCTTAGATAGATGATCAGTTAGAGATAACTAGTCAAATACTTGAGGATATGCTCTGGGCACATGTCATTAATTTTAGAGGATGTTGGGACGAACACTTACCGTTAGCCGAGTTCTCACATAACAACAGTTATCATGCCAGCATTGGTATGCCCCCTTATGAGATGCTATACGATAGGAGATGTAGCACACCCATGCGTTGGGGCAATATCGGGCAGATGGAGTTGGGGAGCATTGAGGTGATCGAGCTACTACCAAAATTGGATAAGATCAAGGCCTTTATGAAGGCAACAAAGGATAGACAGAAGTTGTACGCCAACAAGAGACGTAGACCGATCAAATTCAATGTTGACGATAGAGTCATGTTGAAGGTCTCACGTTAGAAGGGGATCATCCAGTTTAGAAATCAAGGGAAGTTGAGCCCAAGGTATATTGGGCCATTCAAGATCGTCGTAAGGGTAGGGGAGGAGGCTTATAAGTTAGAGTTGCTCGATGAGCTCTATGGAATACATCCGACATTCCATGTGTCCTATCTGAGAAAGTGTTTGGCAAATGATGATGTAATCTAGTACCACTGGAGGATATCGAGTCGGATGAACGGCTGAATTATATGGAACAGCTAGTGTCCATCCTTG
Source organism: Flaveria sonorensis (assembly GCA_025506505.1). NCBI lineage: Eukaryota > Viridiplantae > Streptophyta > Magnoliopsida > Asterales > Asteraceae > Flaveria > Flaveria sonorensis. The sequence continues at coordinate 43,779,300 of CM046434.1, forward strand.
ATAGAAAAAAGAAATGCTTCAGAAATAAAGTGGTCCCACTTGTACGAGTACAGTGGAGTCATAGAAAAGGATCCGAGTCTACATGGGAGACTGAGGAGGATATGAGGCGGTATTATCCGTAGCTGTTCGAGGGATGATAGGTTTCGAGGACGAAACCTAATTAAGTGGGTAGACTTGTAACGCCCCTAATATTTTAAGAAAATAATGGAAGAAAAAGTTCTTGCGCGAAGAGGCATCTCGCGCGAGAACCTTTAGCTAAAACTTGAACTGGGTATAATAGCTGAGAACACCCATTTCGCCATAATTCACGTAAGAAGTGCTACTGGTAGAGAGAGAAAGCAGTTGTGTAGAGAGATAGTGAAGAAGTGAAGTGTTTAAGGTATGTAACTCGTGTAGTAACCTGTGTTATGTACTAAGAATGTATTATTGATGAATGTAACATATGAATGTGTAGTTCTCGTTTGGCAAGGGCTCTCAAGAAGGCCGTGTTTGTGCTAGATCTTCAAGAGTGAGTTTCTAGCCCTTTTTATGCAAGTTTTTACGTTTTGGCTCTTATGCATATAAAATGCTTGTTATGCTTGTGATGATGTTGTTTAAGGTGTTAAGCATGTTAGAACAGCTTTAGACATTATACGTTATGTTAGGCGGGAACCCATAGTTTTCGAGTGAGTAGTTGGACTGTACGATACAAAATTGGAATCTGTAAGTTCTCGCGCGATTGGATGTTTTAGCACGGCTTGTAGGTTTTTGGGTGGCTATGAGGACTTGGTGTGTAGGGTTTGACTATGGTAAGTTCTCGTGCGAAAGGATATTCTTCACGTGAGACGATGTTAGTGTATGCTAAGTTTTCGCATGACTTTACTTGCTGTTATATGTATATGTAAGTAAAGTGTTATGTAATGAAAAGGAAAGATAACTAAGACAAAAAGTGGAACGTAATGAATGAATGAAAGTCTTGCAAGCAAAATTAATGGAGGTTCACAACTCATTGAGGGGTTGTTAGCTCAACTGTGTGCGGTTTAGCTAACCTATGAGGATGCACACAGGTGTCCAATCCTTGAGATTGCCCAATATGAGATAGGATCCTTGTCGTTTTACCCCGGTGCTATGTCAGCTTTGGCATGACTTGGGGTTTTAGCATATGGCAGGATCTATATGAAAGTGAATGATGTTAATGAATGAAAGTACGAAAATGAATGATTATGAACGAACATGAAAGATAATAATGATTATTATCAAGATCTATGTGTGATGTATGCTCACGTTTGAAAGTAAAGGAAATGTTTAAACGAAAGTAAAGTATTTTAATATAAAACTAGAACTCACTAAGCGTCGCTGACTTTTGTATGCAAAATAGTTGGCAGGTAATTATTAATGCTAAGGGGGGTGCAGGCATGGACATGGAAGCTACTTGGATAGTTCAAGTCTTGCATCCGTATTTTTTTAGAATGTTATTGTATTGATACGATTTTTGAAATGTAAATTAAATTGGTCGATGTTTGACACGAGTTTAGATTTAATGAAAAGATATATTCTCCGCTGCAAAATGTTTTGTTTTAAATGTTTTACGCTATTAATGACCAGCTGTAAGCGTCCCGGGAACGGGGTCTTACACGACACCTACTCGTGATTACACTATCAATGCTGTTGAGATTACTCTGGACCCAAAGCAGAAGAAAAGGTTATTGTGAAAGCTTTCATGGTAACGTCATTCCTAAAGAAATAACAAGCAAGAAGAGACTGATGAGGTATACACTAATCTTTGTTCAAAACATGTTTAGAAAAGTTCAAGATACAGATTTCACAACGAACACTTGATCTTGGAAGTTGAAAAACTTCAATATCAAGCTCGTAAATATAAAATGATGAGAAAACTTTTAAAGAAAAGATAGAAGGATTAAAAAAATTGATTTATCAATCAAAATTAAATATTCATGAAAAGATTGTAAGATAAATGATTTGAAAACATGTAATAATAAACTATCTTTAGAAATCAATAACTTAACAATGCACTCTTACCTGCAAAACTAACTATTGAAAAGTTTGAGTTGTCCTCAAACATGGTTGAAGGTATAATCAAGTATCAAATGACATAGAAAGTGATATACGAATTAGGTTTTCAACCAATATCAGACTCAATACCTACAGTCAATGTTTCACTGACTGTTGACACTGTCATAAAAATTGAAATTAAAATTAATCATGACAATTCTTTTGTAAATAGTGTGAAGAAAGAAGGGTTGGTTGATGAATGGGAAAGTGATGATTAAATAGATTTTAAGGAAAATAAAATTTGTAAGTAATAGAGATAAACTTGGTTTATCTTGATTCAGACATGATACCCTTTATGAAGCTTTACATTAGGAGGAGGTAAGAGCTGAGGGGGAAGACTAAATTGAAAGATACTTGATGATCGGATGATTCATGAAGATATGTGACTGAAGTCTAACACAACTTGATATCATAATCCACAGGGGGAAATTGTAAGAACCTAGCCTTTATGGATTACAATATCAAATGAAAAGCAAAAACTCAAATTATACGAGAGATACAAGGATGCGATAACTCCAAGATGATTGATAAAGATCTCATCGTGTGAAAACTTGGAGTTGCCACACGAGAACTTGGTGTTCTCATGCGAGAACATCTAGATAGTATATATAGATATTTTTCCATTGTATTTCATTATTTGTGTGTGATTTGTAAAAGTGCTTTGAGGGTGATAGAGAAGAGAGGTTTCTAATAAACTATGTAAACTCTCTTGGTATTGTAGTTGTTTGATCAATAATATTTGATTGAGTTTGTTTAATGTTTGTTGATATCACACAAACACACACACGCACACATCCGTCTTAATTTGATTATCAAGTGCAACAATATGTGGAATCGTTCGTTTGAGGACCTTACATTTTTTTCAAGTTCTGTCATTAAAGTTTAATATTTTTGAGTTTTGCCAACAAACTTTAATTTTATGGTTTCCTACGAGCTGAACAGATAAAGACAAAGTAATGAAGCGTTGCATGCATGAAAATTTGATAGATTACAGCCGCACGCATAGCATGGCTAGAAAAAAAACTAGTTTTTATATATTCTTGGGTATTATAATTTACTTAACATATATTTGTCTAATATACATCCTTAGTTTCAAATATATCATCTAGATAATTTACCAGAACGCTAATTCTAAAATCATTTTACAATAACTCCAAAATGTCCTTATCTTCATTCGTTGCTCCTTTTATACTTGAATTATATTAGGATGGTGACGTTTCATACTATCACGAGTTGTTATGTATGATGAATCTACCAATCATGCTTGTTTATCATAATAGCTGAAATTAGTTATTCAGATTCACTACTACAAAGCTGCTAATAGATGACGTGCAAAAGATGACGCGCGATTTCACGCGTCTTAAAATTTATGTCGTATTTTGAAAATTTTATAGAAAAAATTACACGCATTTTGCGTGTCATCTTTCTCCATCATCTTTTAAAACGTGTGATGTAGATGCTTCTTGAAGATTAACATTTAGTCTTTATTAGTCTTTGTATAGTTTTGTCATAGTTTAGGGACTTATTTGTAAATATATGTTCCTTATTTTTGTTTTCTTTGATAGTATAAATAGCATAGATAAGATATTGTGTAAGAGAGCTCTAGACTTTGAAAATAGAGAACCTGAGAATCAGTTAGAACGACTTGTAACTGCTTTTATTACACTTATACATTCTATGCTTACTATCAATGAAAAACTATGAATTTTTCTGATTTGTTTGCATTGAATTGATTACTTGTGTTTGTTTTGTTTGAATTGTATTACAATATCATCACAGATTGATCCATTTTGATCCTATCAAATGGTATCAGACCTGTTGGTTCAGTGATTTGAGTTCTTCAAACTATCAAACTTTTGAATCACTTAAATTTGTGATTGATAAGCAATTCAATCTAACAATTGTTGATTTCAGTTGTATTTCATCATTAGAAAATGAATTGAATCACAACTTACAGTTCAATTAGTTCAAAATCAGTGAATTTATTCAAATTAGTATGCGAACCTATTCTTCATTTTCGAACTGAAATTCGATCAGAAAACTGAATTGTTGTTGTTGTTTGGTGAAATTGAAGATGAAGGACTGTTAATTGAACAAATTACAGTCTAATTGGAATTTTTCAGAGCAATTCAACAAGTTTTGAAGATTTTCAGAAGATCTGAGTTCGTTTAATCTGTTGAAGTTGGCGCATTAGGTTATTACATAACTGTAATTGCCCAAGTGTATAGGTGCTTGACAACTGTTCAGGCGTTTGACCACTGTTAAGGCGTTTTTGTGTAGGCGCATTACAACTGTTGGTCACTTTGAAACTTTCAGAAACTAAGGAATTCTAGGCGCATTACAACTGTGTAGGCGCATTTGAACTGTTTGTGCGTTTCTTCACCCAGCGTCTGATAACTGTTTGGACGTTTTACAACTGTTCAGGCACATTTCAAGTTGGGCATTTTTGAGAATCATCTAAGGCAATCCATTATACGTTTCAAAGTCAAAGTAAGAAGTTTCACAACTGTTTGGCGCTTCATCACTGTTTAGGCGCATCAACTAAACACTTAGAAATTTTTCAAAATTTTAAAAACCCAAAAATATTTTCAATTCATTGTTTAAATTCAAAAACTTAAAAAAAAACAAAAAAAACAAATATTTTTCTAAAAATGAAAATATAAAATGGTGAAGTCAGAAGATTCTAAGAACAGAGTTCCTAAGTTGAAGAACAAAGCTGATTTTAAGAACTGGTCTCTTAGATTGAAACATCATCTTAATTCTATTGACACTGACTTGTGGAAGTCAATAAAGAGGACCGCATATTCCTATCACTTCAGACGTCCTGATAGAGGTTTGTTTACACTAAAGACTCCCAGAACCATATCCTGAAGATGGGTTACAAGGTGATGATTTAAGGAAAGTAAAGAATGATATTAAGCCTATTCTTTGATGTGTAAAGGATTACCACTTGAAGTCTTAACTAGACTTGATGAATATCAAACGGTATACTGTATAAAGCCTTGAAGATATATGTGAAGGTGGTAAGGAGATTCAGATCTCAAGAAGCATAAACTAAAGAGGCACTTAAAGCTGTTTGAGCATTTATGTGTGAAACTATAAATCAAATGATGAATAGATTTGTGCAACTCATAACTGAGATGTCAACTGCTGGCATTAAAAATGATCTCGAAGATCTAAATTTTAGACTACTCAATGCTCTTCCATCTTCATGGAAACAAACAGTAACATTGTTGAAGCATACTGAGAATTTCCTATGGATCTTGATCTTTGATTGCAAGACTGAGTCAATTGAGATTGACGAAAGCTCAAGAAATAATGATAGAGCAGCATCAATGTATTATACAAGTATGTTGCATCCCCAGCTAGCACTGTGGAGAATGCCGTTATGGCAAAGAATGAGAATTTACCAGAAGAATAGGAGATCTGTTTGTAGGAGCAGGGTTCTTTACAGATTCTTCATATACAAGTGTCCTGCTTATGCATCTCACCTCAACTTTAGTCTCCGCCTAAACCTCAAAACTCTAAACTTCAAACTGAGACTCCATCAATAACTTTGCTAAAACTAGCAAAGTTAAAGATGTCATTAACATCTTATTATAGGATGAAGTCCAAATCTGCTTTTACTGCTTTTATGGTTCGTTTTTTAGCATATCAAGGTAGTCATTTAACTCAATTAGATATTGTTTTATAAGACTTATTTGAAATGGTTCCAAATGATGTGGAGGAAATGGATCTAAACTGGCAGATGCTGATGATTGCATACAAGTCTCAGAAACACTCTTATGTCACAAGGAACTACAAGCCAAGTGCTAACAAGACTATTGGATTTGACATGTCTAAGTCAAGGTGTTTCAATTGTAATAGCTATGGTCACTTTTCAAGTGAATGCAAAGCTCCCAGAAACAAAGGAGGAAATAGCCAATCGAGTTCAAGCAATCAGAGGTTTCAACAATCATCTCAGAAGACATTCCAAAAGCCATACAAAAGCTTACCAATGCCTGAACTTAACGTAACACCCGAAAATTTCTTGTCAAATGATAGAAAAGAAAAGTAATAAAAAGAAGAAAAGAAAGTATCTTGAAGAGAATGAAAAGGAGCTAAAGTGGAGGGGGCTATGTGTAAAAATTACAAAAGTCAAATATTCTATTAATATTTGGGTATGGCCGCCCATACATGCATCCACAACCTGCTGATTTTCGACAAAAGAAGAAAAAGAAGAAGAACTGAAGTTCTCTCTCTCTGTTACAAGGATGAAAGGCTGATTTTTCGCAAATTGGTGAGTGTTCTTTGTATATTTGGCTCGGTTTTTTTGGGTTTTGACCATGAAATCGATTTTTAAGTGTTCTATGTGTTCGGTTGTTTGTTTTGGTTTGTTTTAGGTGTTTGAACTCTTGTGCCTTCAAGTTTGGTGGAGTTTTACTTGAAGACTATATTAGGTGAGTTCTAGACCCCGTTTCATATGTGTTTTAAACAAGTTTGGGGCTAAAAATGCATGTTAAAAAGGATTTTACAACAGTTTTATGCTACCCGTATGTTTATGTATGTATATGCTTATGTTCTATGCTTGTTTATGTGTTGTGGCTGCTTAGAATGTTAAGTTTATGCTTAGAACATGTGCAAATGCAGGTATGGGATGGTTTTGATTATGAAAAATGCACAACAGGTGGTCATGCGCCCAAACAGAGCCTATGCGCCTGAGATTTTGACTTAGAAATGCCTAAGTACAGGCCATGCACCCAAACAGGACCCATGTGCCTGGATTTTTCCTTAGAAAAACTCTTAAGAAGGGGTCATGCACGCCAATAGTGCCCATGCGCCAAGATTTTGCCTGAAATGCTAAGTATAGACTCATGCGCCCAAACAGTACCTCGTGCGCCCAGCCCTTTTGTTCAGGTGCCTAAGTGTTGGACATGCGCCTGAACAGTTCATGCGCCCAGAAGTGTAAGCTGAAATGCCTAAGTGTAAGATTCATGCACCTGCATAGTGTCCATGCGCCTAAACACTTAGAAATTTTCAGGAATTTTAGGAAATCAGAGTTTTAGGGTTTGACCCTGGTTTGACTTGATGCTGCTATTTGATTATTTTATTCATATTTTTGGCTGTTCTTGTGCTCCCTATTATTATATTATTATGTGACTTACGTGGTCTGATTTTATCCGTATACGTAAAGTATTATCATTAAAGAAAGTGGAAAGATTAATGATAATGAAAGTGGAACATAAAGAATGAAAGAAAGTCTTGCAAGCAAATTCATTGGAGGTTCACAACCATTAGTTGTTATCTCACTGTGTGCGGTTTAGCTAACCCGAGGGATGCACACGGGGTCACTCATTGAGATTGAGGGGACCTTTGTGCTGTCCTGGTACTGGAGTCAGCTTCGTGCACCCAGGTAGGGTCTATTTATAGACCTCGGCCCAGTACCATTTCATGCGCATTGTTTGGGGGCAAGCACATTGGTCTGGAATAAAGTGAATGATAAAAATGAAAGTTCGAAATGAATGATGATGAATGGTAAAGAAGATATGAATGTTGTCTAACTATACGTATGATGTGTGATCGCGTACGAAAAAATGTACATTATTTAATGGGTATTTTTAATATAAATCTTACAAGGTATTTTAATGTTTCTAAAACTAGAGCTCACTCAGCAACGCTGACATTTATGCATTTTCAGTTGGCAGGTAATTTTGCTGAGGATGGCACTTGGGGAAGGCTACTCGTCAGGGCTAGACTGGCATCCTTCCGCACTTAGTAACATTGTGGTTTGGTAATGCAATAATGTGGGCTTTGGTAACTGATAACCATCAACGATGTATTGCTTAAAACAATATTTATTAAAGAATGGATGACTTTTGATATTAATTCGCGCTGCATTGATTTATGAACTATGTAATGTTTTTTTATATTATTCTATGATTGACCAACTGTGAGGTCTCCGGGAATAGGCCTTACACTTAAAGATTAAGTCATCTGAAGAGCCAAAGAAAGCTCTAGTTGTTAGCATTAAGGATGGATAGACTGGAGTGCTTATGCAGAACAATTTACTGCTAATCTAACTTCCAGTTTATCTCTTATTGCAGAAGTTCAAGGAGAAGATTGGTCAGAAGATAGTGATCCAAAGGCTAATATTGATTCTGAGAATGAAGAAGAAGAATTCGTTTGAGTGATAAATCTGATCCTAAAGAGGGTTCAGAAGAAGTTGCATTGATGGCAAAAGTCAATCAACCAAAGGTTGAAAATTCATCTTCCAATTCTAAGACTTCTTCACCTAAATTTTCTGAAATACCACTGAAGTAAGGGAAAAACTATGCACCAAATCTTGCTTCGAACATGTAGAGTATTATCGAACTTACTCGTACAAAATTTGTGACAAGCTTAAGCAAGAGGAATTAATGCATAAGAAACTTAAAATGATCACAAAATATCAGATGAAAGATTATTTCTCTACAAACTTCATGGAACAAAACATGAAAGAATTAGAAATTGTTTCCAAACAACTTGGAGAAATGACTAAGAACTTGGAAGAAGAAAATAGCACATGCTTCTACACAAGTTGATCTAGCAAAAGTAAAAAGCTCCAAAACGATTGTGGAACAACTGGTAATGAACGAAGGACAAGCAAAAAGCAGATTAGGTTTCACACCAAACCAATGCCTGAATCTATAACTAACACTTTAGTAGAGAATCTCAATACGCATGATCATTCTCCTGAAAATAAGGCTAAACCTAAAGCTTTCCAAAACAAAAACAAGATTTCTAATAGTGAAGAAGAGAACCAATGTTGAAATCTTTAAGAAAACCCACTGAAAAGATCAAAATGGTCATCCTGTAAAAGTTAAATCATATGAACCCATACCAAAAGTAAGAAAATTTTTGTTCCAAAAGAATCTGTGTTGGAGGAAGTGATTAAAAAATAATAAACAAAACTTCAAAACAAAGATAAAGCAAAACAAGAAGAAGGAAATCAGAAGATTCAAACTCTTATGGTCTAAATAATCCTGAATTTATTAAATGGCAAAAACATCAGAAAGAGAAAGAAAATGAAAAAGAATCTTCACATAAAGATGTTCAATCTCAGATAAAATCAAGTTCTACAAAATCAAGGAACCAAAGAAGAAGAAGAAAAGTGACTAAACATAAACCTGATCAATATAAGAGTCAAGAATATCAGACAAAAACAACAAATCCAGCAAGTCATTTAAGCCAATAAATTTGTGCCTGCTGGTAAATTGAACATGAACTTATTCAAGAAGTTAACAAACTCCTAAGAACCATCAAAATCTGATCTGAAAATAGGTTCAGATTCGAAGACTTCCGCTATCGTTAAACGATTTGTTTCTAAGGATTCTAAGAATGCAGTTCATGTACAAAAGTCAAAACCAAATATACAAAAGAACAAATTTCCAAATCAAAAACAAAATTTGTCAAATCAAAAACAAAAGATTAACTTTTTGACGCCTAAATCTAAACATGGATCAAACGTTGCATCAACATCAAAAGTTAATCAACATCTGTTTAACACACCTCAAAGGTACTGTGAAATCTGTGACATGTATAATCATAAGACTGCTAAATGTTTTTTAACAAGTACTGTCATATATGTGATATGAGAAATCACTCAACAGCAGATTGTTTTTTTATAAGTACTTACCTTCTGTGATGAAAGGACTCACATCCAGAAAACTGTTACTTTAGAAAGAGTTCGCAAAGGAAAGGATTCTAATACATAATTGAGCAAAGGTTATGTTAATCCTTAGTATAAAAGAAATCAAACTGTTAATTTTCAAAAATTAACTAATCAACCTTCCTTAGGCTTGAGATCTTTCAAAAGAATAACTCTGTGAGACCAAAACAATCATTCAAGATCAATTCATTCCAAGGTCTGTGATAATGAACAATACAAATTTTGGAAATAAAAGTTTTTCAAAATTGGTCATTCAAATGGTATGAATTTCTTAAAAATGATAAAAAATTTGTGAATCATAGAATTGGCAATTTCATTAAAAACAAGCCGGATGTGAACAAACTTCATTTTAAAAAATTTTAGTATTATTGAACAATTTGGCAAGCCCAAGGCCATCTCGGCTTGGGTTGATAATTCAACTTAATTGTTCTTGAAATGCAGGTGCACCGAGAACACCAATCAACACATGGTATATGGATAGCGGGTATAGCTGGCACATGACGGCAATCATGCTTACTTCAAGATGTTAAGTTAAGTATGGTACGCATGTCGCCTTCGGTGGTGATGCAGGAGGAAAATCATAGGCGAGGGAACAGTATCCAACGGGATAATAGCTTTGATAAAGTCAACTTCTGCTCACAGTTGAACTTTAATCTGTTAAGCATTTCTCAAATTTTTGATAACTCATATTCTGTACTTTGATGATTCTTTTGCTGTATTTGAAGCCAGGTTTTCAGATTAGCAAAGACTAGGTGGTTGTTCAAGCTGTTAGGGATCGAGATTTATACAAGCTGGATATGTCTCAAGTTGATCCATCTACATAACAACTTGCCTTATTGCTCAAGCATCAAATGACGAAAGTCAGCTTTGGCATAGACGTCTCGAACATTCCAACTTCAAGAATATGAACAAGCTTGTAGCGAGAAAATCATGTTATTGCCTTCCATCAAAGAAGTTTGCTACTACTGATCACTGCTCAGCATGTTTAAAGGGGAAACAGCACAGAGCGTCTTATAAGCCCAAGTAAATAAACTCAAATTCCAAACATCTCTAGATGATGCATATGGACCTTTTCAGACCAACAAATGTGAAGAGTATTGGAAGAAAATCTTACTATTTAGTTATCATTGATGGCTTCACAAGATTTCATGGGTTTATTTTTTGTATGCAAAATCTGAAACGGCTGAATTATTAAAAGAATCTATCACAAAATTTGAAAATCAATTAGATCAAAAAGTAAAAATAATAAGAAGTGATAATGGTATGGAATTTAAAAATGCTAATATTGACATGTTCTGTGCAAAAAAGGAATTGCTCATCAGTTCAGTGCTCACAGAACTCCACAACAAAATGGAGTTGCTGAAAGGAAGAACAGAACTTTGATTGAGGCTGCACGATCCATGTTAGCAGATGCGAAAATTCCTATCACTTTCTGGGATGAAGCCATATCTACAGCGTGTTTTGTACAGAATCATACTTTAATTGTGAAAGATTAACTGAAAACTCCTTATGAGTTGATGTTTGGCAGGAAACTAAACATAGATTTTCTTAAATCTTTTGGTTGTCCAGTTATGGTTTTAAATTCAAGTGATCAGCAAGAAAAATTTGATGCAAAATCTGATGATGGATTTTTCGTTGGATATTCATCTATTTCAAAAGCCTATCGAGTTTATAACTCTAGGACAAATGTTATACTTGAAACATTCAACGTTAAATTCCTTTAAAATTCATTTCCATCAGTTTCAAATGGTTCAGCCTGGTTATTTGATTTAGATTCATTATCAAACTCTTTTCAATCTAACTTGTTTAATCAATCTAACTTGCTTGATTCTATAGGTGAAAAGAAAATTCAAGGAGATCTCGGTTCTTTCAGTGATGATTCAGATTCTGATGATATGGATGACTCAAGCCCAGATTATCCATTTTTCTCTTTTGTCAAAGATTCAATAATTCAATTTGATGATAATAATGATCTCTCTCAACAAGATGAAGATCATTCCGTTCAGAAAATCAAGATGTTTCACACCTATTCCTAATGATGGTACTGAAATTATACAACCAGAGTCTGGAACATCATCTATTTCTGGTGATGTAGTTGACACCGGTAATCTTGATTACTTCATCAACTCACCGACTCAAGTTCCTAATTTCAATCCACATTCCTCGAACCTATTGCATCAGCTTTCTAACTTGAATCAAACCAATCTGGATGTTCATGTTCAAGGAATGAGATTCCAACATCTCGTATTCACAAGAACCATCCACGTCTCAGATTATTGGTCCATTGAATGAGAGAACAACAGAAGTAAATCAGAACAAGCAAATCTTTGCTTATATTCGTGTTTTCTTTCTCAAATTGTTCCTAAAAAAGTTACCGAAGCATTAAAGGACAATAGTTGGATTGTGGATTTACCTGAAGGAGAAAATGCCATAGGCACAAGATGGTTGTTCAAAAACAAAAAAGATGATCGAGGAATTGTTATTAGAATAAAGCGAGACTCGTTTCACAAGGATACACCCAAGAGGAAGGAATAGATTATGATGAAGTATTTGCTCCAGTTGTAAGACTTGAATCAATTCATGTCTTCCTGGCTTATGCATCACTCATGAATTTCAAGGTGTACCAAATGGACGTTAAAGGTGCTTTCTTGTATAGACTGATCATCGATGATGTGTATGTAAAGCAACCTCCAGGTTTTGAAGATTTGGAATTTCCACATCGTGTGTACAAGGTTAGCAAAGCTTTATATGGTTTACATCAAGCTCCTAGAATCTGGTATGAAACATTATCACAGCACTTAATCCAACATGGATACACGCGAGGGAAATCGATCCAACTTTGTTCATAAAGAAGGATGCTGATGATCTCCTGTATGTCGATGATATCATATTTGGTTCTACAAGTCCAAAATTGTGCAATGAATTCAAGAAATCATGAAGTATCGATTTCAAATGAGTTTTATAGGAGAAATAAATTTCTTTCTTGGACTTCAAGTCAAGAAATCTGCAGATGGAATATTCATAAATCAAGAGAAGTTCGTTGACAAACTGTTGAAGAAATTTAAACTGCAAGATTGTCAGTCCATAAGAACTCCAGCTACGTAAATTCCAAGATTGAGCCTGATCCAAAAGGAAAATCTGTAGACCAAACTTTATACAGTTCTATGATTGGTTCATTGATGTATCTTACTACATCTAGACCTGACATAATGTATGCTGTTTGTGATTGTGCCAGGTATCAATCAGACCCGAAGGAATCCTACTTAATTGCTATCAAACGCATATTCAGATTTCTCAAAGGAAAACCTACCTTAGGGTTATGGTATCCTTATGAAGGAAACTTCGAGTTGTATAGGTATACTGATAGTGATTATGGAGGATGTTGTCAAGATAGAAAATCAACTATGGATGGTTGTCAGTTTATAGGACCCAGATTAGTCTCATGGCAATGTAAGAAACAAAAAAATGTCTACTTTCAACCGCAGAAGCTGAGTACATAGCTGCTTCAGCAGGATGTTCTCAAATCATTTGGTTACAAAACCAACTGCTGGATTACGGGTTCAACTTTCTTGAAACTTCAATTTACATTGATAACACTACTGCTATGTTCATTACAGCTAATCCTGTCCAACATTCAAAAACAAAACATATCGAGATTCGATATCATTTTCTCAAAGATAACTCTGAAAAAGGTTTAATCATTCTGATTCAAATTGCAACTGAAAAACAGTTGGCTGACCTTTTTACTAAAGCCTTCTTACCAGGACGGTTTGAGTATTTGGTAGAGTCAATTGGTCTTATTAACCACATTTAAAAATTGGTTTTTTGAGTATTTCAGTTAATTGAGTCTAAATATGATCAGAACGCTCCCGTACCTGAATAGGACACAACAAGAGAAACTGTCAAAGTTAATTGCCTGATTGTATTTTGTGTGTGCATGTTTCTTAGAAAAAGCAAAACCAAATACGAAAATAGAAAATTGAAAAATCAAAGATAAAAATATAAAACAAAACTACAAAAATAGTATTTTTCTCTGTTAATTCATTATTTAGGATGAATCTGTCTTTGTAATATGTGAGAAATGATAGCTACATTAGTATGATCAGTTGCATACTTCACTCGATAACAAAGTTTGACGTGATCAGATATGATGTGCAAGTAAGTTCATGCAATTAGACTGAAAAAGTAAATTCTTGTGATTAAACTAAATCACTCATACATTCATGTTTGTCTATTTTAGACCTAATGAGCAGTGTTGATTTCTTAAATTGATTGCTTGTTAAGACATAATCTCACATCTGATGGTGATATGAATAACCATTGAGCTCTAAATTATTTAAAGCATCTAACACTTCTCTGTTATGGGTCATCATAGACCTAAAGTGATGAGATATCATTTGTTGTAAGTGATTACAGACCTGGATATTCTTACTGATGCAACAAGATGCCAATGAACTCATTTTCTGTCCTTAGATCTCGTGTCTCCTTTGCTACAAAAATGCTGACCTGGAACACACTTGATCAGGATTTATTCACTGTCTATGGCTATCCATCATTTTTTTATTTCAATGTGCTGATCTTAACTGATATGATATCACTGCAGACATTGATTCAATTGTAAATATTAGATTTTTATTCTGCTTTAATTTTGATTTTTGCATGTTTTCTGTGTACAGCATATTAACAATGATTAGTGTGATATTCCTGTGACAAATTCAAGAAACTTCTAAGTTTTGTTAAACTTAAAAGTTTAGGGGGAGTAAAAAGAGTAAAAAGTCTAAGAGAAAATAATTCAAATTTCAAGATATGAAAAATCAAAATTTAGTGTTTTGAATGAAAAGGATGAAGCTAAAAAGTTCAAGCATGTGTGTGTTTGACATAATATAAAAATGAACCTGAAAAACATTTTAAAGTGGAAAAGCTTCTTGCAACATTTTAATATGAGATTAATTGTTAAAATTAGAGACTAAAATGACGGGAAATTGTTTTTGAATAATTAATAACAAATATAAAAACTTCAAAACATAAAATGATCAAAAATAAAAATAAAAAGTTTGAAATGTCAAAAGTTCAAAATTGAGGGTCAATTATGAAAATTTTGGGTGAAAGTCAAAATTTGACAAATTGTTTAAAAAAAATTATTATATGAACAGTACTAATTTGTTTAAATAGTGTTCAGGTGGAAGATTGAATATTACAAGTGTTAGACTCATGAAAGCAATATCATGCGCCTAAACAGTGTTCAAAAGTCCAAAAATAGGAACATGATGATATTTGAGAATTTGCACAAGTGTTGGGCGTTTCAGATAACCTCATACAGCTAAACATTTGTCATACGTCTAAACATTTGTCATATGTCTGAAATTATGGTTAAGTGTTAGGAGTTTCATCCATCTTCATGCGCCTGCACAGTACCACACTTTCATGAATTGGGTGTATCAAGTTAAAAATTGTGTTGGGCGTCTTAGCTAGACCCATGCGCCTGAAAAGTGCAAAAGCGCTTAAACAGTGCTTATGAGTCTGAACAGTGCTCATGCGCCTAACCTCATGCGCACAAACAGTGCTCATGCGCCTAAGTAGTTAGTGAAAAATTCAGTCTCATGCGCACAAACAGTGCTCATACGCCTAAAAATTTCACTTAGTATAAATACAACACTTTGTGATTTCAATCGATTCATTCACTCCAAATACCCTGTTCTCTCACACCCGACTCTCAATTTTCTTTGATTTTCAGATTGTGATTGATTTATGTTCTAAAAATGCGTTCAATAGTGAGTATTACTGATTATAAACATAACTTCTTTAACAAAATCACACAAATTTCATGTTTAATGGTTGAATTTGATTGGGCGTTTCTATGCTATTCGGGCGTATGAACCCTAGTCATCTGAAATTTGTGAAATTGTTGGATAAAATGGATATAAGAACTGAAATTAATGATTGATTGTTAATATAAACTTGATTTTGAGCATGTTTATACATTCAAATCAGTTGTTAATCGAAATTGTTCCTGATGATGAATGTTCATCAGTCTAATGTTGAAGATGAACAGTCAAATTTGAATTTTTTTAATAAAATGAAAAATTAATCATAAAATCATGTTAAAATCTGTTCTTGATAAGAATTTATTGAATTAATGTGATTTATACCACTTTTATACTAACTTGAATGCATTTTGTTCTTGAACAGACCATGTAAACACTTAGAATTTTTTTTAAGTGCAAGTTAGATTAAAAATTTTTTGATAAAACATGCTAATTCTTTAAAATTTCAATAAATTTCATTGATTTTAAGTGTTAAAAGTCAGTGTGTCTAAATCTCTTGTTTCGAATTTTTGCAGATGACTGAGTTAAAATTTTAGCCAAAACATAATGTGGCAGCTTTACTAAATGAAGAACTACAAGAGGCTGTTAGCTATGAAGAAATGATTAGGTTCCTATTGAGAACAAAATATGTATATGCTATGTGCTATCAACCAATCATATATGCAAGATTGATAAAGAAGTTTTGGAATACAGCTACAGTTGAACTCAATGATGATGGTAGAAAGGTTGTAAGGGGATTTATTACTAATGTGAGAATGATTGAAGTTTCTAAAAACTCAATTAGAGAAACATAAAGGTTGGGACATAATGACCCTGATGATTTAGCTGAATTATCTTTCAATGAATGTAGAGAAACATTATGGCTATGGGTCACCCAGACCATTTCCCCAAGAAACAATTCTTTAGAGCACGAGTGTATAATCATTGGAAGCTACTATGTTATATCTTTTAGCACTATATGTCAAAGAGATGTGTAGGATGGAACTCTTTTCCAGTTGACATAGCATCTCCGATTGCATCTCTTGCAACCAACAGAAGGTTTAACATGTCAAAATGGATTCTTAATGGTTTTATTTTGAATCTGGAGAAAGGAATCAGGAATAAGTATTTGATGTATCCTAGATTCTTACAAATGTTAATCAATGAAGAGCATCCAGATATTCATGTTCATGGTGTTGGTGGAGAGACAATGATACTGGAGCATATGTCATAAATTTCTTATAAAAGACTTGCTATGATCACATGTGCACAAAATGTACCCATGTTTGAATACATGAGAAATGTTGCTAATGATGAGGTGGATATTATTATAGATCACTTTCATTTGGCTGAGGAAGAACCAATTGATCCAAATGAACTTATTGAAGAATTACCTCAAGAACCTTCTAATGATGATAAAGATGAAGGAGATGATGATGAGAATGATGATGATGATGATGAAAGTTCAAGTTCTTCTGATGATGATGGTGATAATAATGATTCTGATAATGATGGTGATGAAATGGAAATAGCTCATGATGATGTTGTTGATGAAACTGAGCAAGTAACTCATGAAGTACTTAAAGAAAGTCAAGATGTAGTTGAAGAAACTGAACAAGTTTCTAAAGATGTTAATGATAGTCAAAATGTTAAGGATATTATGAACATGATTGAAGAAATAGTAGATACTGATGAACATGTTGAATTTAATGATAATGTTCAAGATTTTGAAGTTGTTGAAGCTGAGATTCACAATGAATTTGTGAATGTACCACAACAAGATGTTCATGTAACTGAAGAAACTAATTTTCAACAGATTATTGATGATCTGAAACTAGAGAATTTAAAGCAGTTGAAAATTATTGAAGAATTAAAAGAAGTAAATGAAAAGTCACAAGAAGAAATGAAAAAGAAAGATGAAGTGATTGCAGAGCTGATGAAAAGCAAAGAAGATAATGTTAAAACATTTGAAGTAATGATGAAAGACTATGATTTAATGGTGGAAAAGTTTAAGAAATTGAAAGAAGAAAATGAAGTTATGAAAGAAGAGTTAGAGAAAATGAAAGAAAAACAAACTTCTCCGTCTCCAGAGTTAATGATTATTTCAGAGATTAATCCGATAGATGTTGAGAAAATTTCAAAAGTGGATAAAGGTAAGAGAAAAGTTAATGATATTGATGTGTTAGTATTACCTGAATCATCATCCAAAGTTCAAAAGATGAACCTGCAAGTGTAGAAGAAGAAGATTCAAATATTCAAGAAACCATTGGAGCTCTAGAAGATTTAGAAGGTGAATTTGATGATGACTGGTATAATGAAGTTTTAGAGAATGAAGACTTGGTAGAAGCAAATGTTGATAAGCATTATTTACCAATTGATATAAGTCATGATGATATACATGTGGATGTGGAAGAAAGGTATAATTATCTGATTAAAATTAAGTACAATAGAGTTTTTCTAGATGGTTTAACTGTCTCTCAGATTAATGAAGAATTTGAGAAGTGCATTACAGCTGAATCAGTTCCACCAATTGATCCAGATGAGATTGTCATAGAAACACGGGGAGTGGAATCCATTGCGGGAGAGCATTAATATTAAAGAACTATCTACTTCTGAGTTGCATCATCCAAACCCTGATGATATGAATGTTACAACACTCAGAATGTGGTTACAGTCTCGAAATTATCCACGAAAGAAACTTAATCAATTACAAGCTGAGTCATTAAGGAACTTAGTGAGAAGTTTCCAAGCCACTAAATGACAAACAAACAAAATGATTATCCTAGACATGGACAATCCTCAATACTTAGAAATCACAAAAAGAATGAGGATTCTGAAACCTCAGGAAATTCAGTCTACGGCTATGAAGAGCACAGTGTATGAACGAAGAAAGGTGCTTATGAGAATGTTTCCAGAGACTGAAAGGCAAGGTTATCAAGCCTCAGTGGAACAAACGCAATTATGGAACAAAGCTCGTGTAGCAGCAGAACTGGTACGCAATGTATTGGGCAATCTATTTCAGAGCTACTAAATGCTTTGATTGTACCTGATATAACTAAAGAAGTGAGAATTGTGGCATGGAAATATGATGAGATTTTCGACACATTTTGATCAAAAGAGTAAATGCGATCTGTGACGTTTATTATTTTTTCTCAAGTATATTAAACTTCCTGTTCAAGATCTCAAGGAGTTGAACAATCTGCTATTGATTAATCCATCTAAACCTAAGCGTGGAGAAAACTTTGTGCAATTGTTGAATAGAGGAATAACTCGGATGAGTTCATTTTCACAAACGAGGTGTGATCAGGAGGATAAGGAATACTTTCAATCATTGAAGAAGAAGAGAAAAGGCGTTGAGAAAGATATTGGAGAAGAAAAGTTCTTAGACGCATTCAATGATCAATACTTTGAAAAAGTAACAAATCCGGGACTCAAAGTCATTGATAGAACACAACAATCAAAGCCAATCTTGAGTTGGTTTTATAATGCCGATACATTTGAGCTGAAGTTAGTTAGCGATTTGGATGATTGGGATCACGATATGATTTCTTTATTTGGTGTTTTCAAGTTGAAACGTTTGCATCCCAGTTACATCTCATTCTTGTCTATTCAGAAATTTGAAAAAGCTGTTCCAGAAACGGTTGAAAATGATAAGAAGTATTTTGTGTTGATTATTAAAGTAATGAATGCGGCAATGGAAAGGATATCTCTAAGGAAAGCCTTGGCGTATGCTAACATTGTGAAAAAAGGATATTAAAGAGATAGAGTTCATGAGGATGTCTAGCAAAGGGGTTTTAGAAATTTTAATGTAAAGATAACCCAAACCCAATAGAATATTATGCTAATGAGGATATTGCAGGTCTATCAAAGGAAACTTTGGAAGTAATGAATAGAATGGAGATAAAGACAAATGAAGCTAAACCGGAGCAAGGCATCTTAGCTAGAAAGTTTAACTCGGCTATTACTAAAGCTCTGAGGGAACAAGAACTTTATAAAGAGAAGCCAGTATTCAAGATTAAAGAAGAGCCTGAAGACCTCTTTAATTTATGAAGACTGAAGACAAAGAAAAAGCATGGAGACTGAGATAAAGACAAAGAATGAAGAATGAAGAAGATCAAAGATTGAAGATAGAAGATATGAAGACAGAAGAATGATTTTGAAGACTGAAGACAATTTCAATCTTAGGGGGAGTATTATAGATGCTTCTTGAAGATTAACATTTGGTCTTTGCATAGTTTTGTCATAGTTTAGGGACTTATTTGTAAATATATGTTCCTTAATTTTGTTTTCTTTGATAGTGTAAATAACATAGATAAGATATTGTGTAGGAGAGCTCTAGACATTGAAATAGAGAACCTGAGAATCAGTTAGAACGACTTATAACTGTTTTTCTTACACTTGTACTTTCTATGCTTACTATCAATGAAAAACTATGAATTTTTCTGATTTGTTTGCATTGAATTGATTATTTGTGTTTGTTTTGATTGAATTGTATCATACTATCATCACAGATTAGTTTTCAATTCCCTCACTTCTATCATAGTAACCCTAATTTCTCAAACACTCCAACATTCTCAGAAGACAACGATATAATTGTTTCAACAAAACCCTAAATTAATAGTCTCCCTCCTCCACCGCCACTGCTACCACTACCACCGCCACCACTACCGCTACCACCACCAACTTAGCAGCTAGAAGAGTCTCAGCTTAAGTTTCATATGCAGAGTAGAGAACCAACATACTCACCTACCAACCACAAACAAGGCTTCATGAATAAGGTTTCTCCATCCAACTCTTGACATCTCCTAATCTTCTCTAAAAATTAGGATTTCCTTCTTCCTTGAACCATCACCACTACTGTTAATGGTGAAATCAATAAATTACGCGAATGACGGTCATTGTGTAATTGTCTATCGACATGTTTTTTTATTAAAGTTCAAAAGCATTATAGCTATACTTTGTTTCGTGCATTATGCTTTTCTATGATTGATTCATGTTTTATTAAAGGTATCATGTAATTTTGGTTGTTGTTGATCTAGGATGCAAACCCAACAACCACTTTTTTACATGGTTTTTATTATACGATAATTGCTTCATTTCTTTGTTTAAGTTACTATTCACTTTCATAATGGAATGTATTCACTACTTTAACTTGTCTTGGGTTGACTATCTAAAAAAGCTTAATTACTTATTTATGCAGGTTCAAAATGGAAATCGATTTGCTAGTTTGGAAGCTTATAATTGTTATGTAGTCATGTAGGTTGTTGTTAAATGGCTGAAGCAACATGGTATTCAATATGGGTGTGTTAGGCTTATTCTTGTGCTCAAAAAAGCTTATTAATGTGAGTTCTCTCTCATTATTTCCTTTCATTTATTTTATCTTTATGATATTTTCTATGGTTCTAATGTATTAGTAATGTGTTGTTCAAAGTTGATTCATTAAAACAATTTGAACCAAAAGTTGTAACCTTGGGCATACTGTTATTGATGAGCTTTAAAAGATTGTAGTTTTTGGAAATCAATTTTCTTTGTGTTCCATTAATAATGGTCTCCAACAGGACATAAGACAGTTCAACCAAAAATTAGACAATAATCATATATGATTTGTTATCAATGTAGTCTTATTCCACTTTGTGAGTCGTGGTTAATGTATACAGCTCCAATTTTGTACATCATCATAGGGTATTTTTTTTTGGTCTTGTAAATAATTTTACAAAAGTTGTTAAGGCTATTTGCTATGGTAGTTCATAATGTAATCAGGTAGTTTATAGGTGGTCTACTTGTCAATAAATGGTGGTAGAATGTTTACAGGACCATGTGAAGGGTGGTTAATACAATCAGTTTCATAATGAGAAGAGGTTTAGAACACTAAATAGTTCAAATGGGGAACTGGGTTTAAGTATTATGATACTAAAACCACAAGTAAGTAGCGAGACAGAACTAAGAACAAGAACAAACAAGTATGGTTTTCAAGGACGCTGTATATTGCTCTCAAGTTCTATTACAAGCGTTTACGAAGCATATCTGAATTACAAGGACCCGAGATACTTTATACTACATCCTACAACCATCAATACTTAGAAAGAAAGTTGGAAACACTAATCTTAACAACAAGATCAATGTATAGTCAAAAGGCAGATTGCCTTTTGACAAGTGACTATGACATGCCATAGCTCACATCCTTTTCTAATATAAAAAGGTTTACAGGTACAAAAGTAGGAAGTTATAGACAAAGACCTTATTCTACTGTTTACTAAAGTATGGACTTTTCATAACTCATACAAGTTGGTGAGTCTTCAGAGTTGCAGCGAAAAGTGTGTCAACTTTCTGTACAGTAGATCAGAGAAAGCATGTCTTCTCTGTCTTCGGAAGAAATCAGTCTTCACAGCAAAATGGCTTCGGAAGACTTTGTCTCTGAAGCTTGGGAAGACTTCATCTTTGGCTTCGGAAGATTTGGACTTTGGTTTCGGAAGATTTTACACTTAGGAATATTTTTGATGTAGAGTGTAAAACTTCCGAAGCACTTTTACCTTGTACGTCCAGTGCATGCATGCAGGAAGACCCTTAGTTGTTTTGGCTTCTTTGGTTGCATCAGCCTTATAATCTTCAGATATTATCTTACAAACTCCCCCTAGGCTGATGCTACCAAAACAGAGAAGTTCTTCAGATGTTGATAGTCCACATCAGGATCAAGACCAAGCCTCTTTTCATCATCTGGTTAGGATCCCTCAGACTCTCATCGTATCTTCTCATATCATAGAGATCATGTACAGGAATATCAAGCATGTCTTGCCAAAAGTAGACATCTTGACCTCCTTGATCTCTAATGACATACCATCTGTTTGGATTAGCAGCAAAACTCCAGGACAAGATGGGTCTTCTAATGGAAGAGGTTCTACTTGAATAGGAGTTGTTGAGCAGCCTCTTCAAGCACTACCTCAGGATGCTCTGACTTATCCTGAGGTGTGGAGGTGGATGCCTTGGTCTTTTTCTTCTTTCAAACACTTTTCCTGGCCATCCTTTTCCTCCTCTTTGTGTTTTCAACTAAGAGGACTGTTCTTCAGCACCAGATTGTTCTGTTGTGTCCCTCTCAGTTGGGATCTCTTCTCTCACTGGTTAGGATGATGAAAGAAAAGAACCCTGCTGTGGACCAGAAGACGTAGTTGGCTGAGATGCAGCTCTAGGATCAGGTTGTGTTGTCTCAGGGGTTCAACCTTCCATCAACTTTAGGTTGTGTTGGACTTGGTGGAGAATGCAAGTCTACAAGCTCTCCCTTTTTGATCTTCTGCTTGATCACTCTTATATGCTCATCTATAGTGGATAGAGACATAAGACCAAGCCTCCTTCTGAAGAATTAATACAGCTTGAAGAAGGTCATCATCCTTTGACTGTCTTCAGACTTCTTTTGGCTTTGGTAGATGATAGCCCTTGACCTTGCAGCTTCTTCCCTTAACTTCCTTTTAGCAGCTTTTCTTTCTTTTGTAGCTTGTTCCTCCAGCTGCTTTAGATATTCAAATTCAATGTACTCAAAGGATAAAGGAAGAAGTACAACTACCTGATAAATCCTATGGCACTCAAGTAGTTGATCATATTCATTCTTTCAGCTTCCCTATTTACTTGAGGTTGTGCAGCTGCCACAGTCTCTGTCTCATGACTTTCTTGAACTTGGGAGAGGACAGGAGCATGTTTTAGAGCCTTTTCAGACTCCTTCTTCCTTTATCTTTAGGAGCAATGTTGCATCCTCTGCCACCCTCCTCTCTTTGACAACTCATTATCAGCTAGCTCATTCAACTCTTCTAAGGGGAGAGATACGAGTTCATCAATGTTATAGTTCCTGGTCCCAGGTACTTTAGCCTGGCTACCCTCAACTCATCATCTTGAGTGTTTAGCCTGGGGCAGCCCTTATAGCAGCTTGCATGAAGCTTGAGGACCCTCCTGAACTCTCTCCCCTTATCTTCCTCTTCCTCTCTCTCTTCTCCTTTCTTCCTTGATCTTGAGGAGCAATGCTGCATCCTCTGCCTCCCTCCTCTCCTTTGACAACTCATGTCAGCCAGCTCATTCAACTCTTCTAAGGGGAGAAGATATGAGTTCATCAATGTTATAGTTCCTGGTCCCTAGGTAGTTTAGCCTGGCCGCCTTTAACTATCATCTTGAGTGTTTGGCCTGGGGGTAGCCTAGATAGCAACTTACATGAAGCCTGAGGATTGTCCTAAACTCTCTCCCCTTAGCTTCCTCTTCCTCTCTCTCTTCTCCTCCTCTAACTCCTCAGAGGTCATTTTCCTTTTTCCTTTTGTCACGTACAGGCCTTGGTGACTCAGGGTAGAGAGAGCTTTGGCCTTCATTGCTTGGTTCAGCAGTCAAGCTCTGGCTAGAAAGAGGATATGAAACACCTTCACTAGCTAGTGCCTCATTGAGGGTACTGGGTGCTAAAGGAGATCCTGTCGCAAGGTTCTCAGGCTTAACTTCTAGGCCTTCAGTCAAGGCTTTCCCTTCAAAGCTAATCTCAGGGTCCACCTGAACATCCAGTTGATCAAATATCTCACCTGCTAGCCTCTGTCTATATAATTTTGATCTCATCTTAACTCTTCAAGCACCCTTACTTGAATCCAATCTACTAATCTCTCAGCTTGTCTGTTTTGGCTTAGGTTGACAAGTGGAGATCAACCAGATGGATGCACTCATAGAAAATTAGGTTTGTAAAATTGAAGATCTCTTATTGACCTTGAGCCCTAGAGATGACAAGAGCCCTTCTTTTTGTGTCATACCTCCAACCCAAGATTGGGTTCTCAGAGTGAAGAGATGGGGTAGACATGGCTCTGGGTATACCCTCCTCAAATAGGCTGTATATGAGTGAGTCCATATCAATATGGACTTGAGGAGGTTGCTGAGTATGGACTATTGTAGGTAAGGGTGGTGAATCCTATAAGTCCATACTTTGAGAAGAACTCCCAGGTTCTGTGACTGTTCTGACTTTCTCCCCCTTTTTGGTAGCATCACTTTCTTGCATAAGTGAGCTGGGGGTTGAGTCTATCACATTCACATGTTCTTGTGGACCTGGTTGACTTGGTCTTAGTGGTCTCTCAGCTAGCTTGCCCTTGAGATCGGTGATCTCAAGTTGCTGGTCATTGACCCTCTTTTATAAGATAGTCACCTGAGATTCCAAATGACTAATCTTAGAGACTAAATAGGTGCACGTTTTAGTCAATGTATGCACTTTTAGTTTCAGACTCCCCTCATCGTTATCAGAAGAATCACGGGGGGATGAGAGAATATGACTAATGTCCTCTTCCTTGTCACCAGCCTAGTGTTCTTGGCGGCTGGATTTCCCTTACCTCATGACAACTTCAGGTGAAGTGTTAAGAGGATGAGTTGCCATGGTCAAGGTCTGACTGATGTAATCACTTTTTAAAGTGAGAGCCTCTTCCATATGGATCTCCTGAACAGGTTCACGAAGATCCACCTCAGGGAGGGGTGGATGGTGTGGGCTAGACATAGGTGAGGCAGGGGTACTCATCTCTCCTTGAGTAGGGGTGGAGAAGAGAGACTCATGGTACTCACTGAACCCCATGTCTTCATTATCATAGAAGTCAAGGCTGGGAATTGGTTCGTTGAGATCCAGTGGCTGGGGATGTAACTGTCCCCGGAAGGTTGTTTACTAGAGTGTTGAGACTCTGAGTGAAGGCTTAAGGCTGTTAGGTTTGTGAGCTTATCAGGCTATGCATGAGAAACCTCAGCACTAATCATTTCAAAGATGGGAGTGGTTTGCTCCTCAGGGGAAGTGGTGCTCGAGTGTCCACTTCCTCCTGCATGGTTGGTGATATGGGGGCCTGCACAAGCTGAATAGAATATGCAGGGGTTTGTTTGGTTTTTTTCTGGTAGGTGATGGTTATTATAAGTTGTATTTATGGTTGGGAGGTGGAAGGTATGGGTTTAATAATAGCTGGTGCTGCTAGGTTGCCATCTTGAGCAATGAGCTCAAACATTTTTAGGACTAGGGCTGTTTCTACCCTGGAGAAGCCAACAGTTGGCTTCCTCATTATTTTGAAATTGTCAGGCTTCATCTGTCCTAGTTTTAGAATATTACCTGTTCCCTCAACTGTGTGCCCAGTTCACAGTTAAGAATGTGTTGGACATATCTAGGGTACATGTAATACTCTTGTGAGTTTAAGTTAGCAAGCAAATTGGTATATACAAATTGAGATACCTGAACTTAACCCACTGAACCATCCCATGGACTATAAAGGAGAGGTCTTTTGGAATCTGGTCCTACCCTCCATGCTTATTGACAAGCTGTGTATGACAACATGGTGGAGGTACTTCCATTTAGAGGAGACCTTCCCCTTCCTGAAGGTCTTGATTGAGAAGTCACCCTCATAGCCCATCTTCGCAAAGGAGTGGTTGACTGCAGCTTTGGGAAAGGACAAGTCACCTCCTACTTCATCCAGCTGAATATGTGTGTTTATGGTGGCTGGAGTGATGAAGATTTTCCTCCCATGCACTATGATAGATAGTGCCTTCTCCCCGTCCATGGTGACCTCTTCACAGGTCCGTCAGAACTCCAACAAGTGATCCTTATAGAGAGGAGGATCAATGCTCATGGAGGTGAAGTAGTTGGACAAAGAAAGTTAACGACAAACCTTTGAGAAACCTGGATCTTTCTAAGAGTCTAACAGAGCAACTTGACTATGTTTCCTGTGAAGATGCATGGAAAAATTAGGTTGGTTTCTGCGGTCAAGGTTAGCCATTTGAAGTAGCTTTACGATGAAGGAAGATAAGAACGAAGGCGGTTTTGGGTGAAATTAGGTTAGAAAAATGCAGATGAAGTGGAGAGTGAGAAGAGGGGGAACCGTTGTGAGAATATATATGAAATGGATTTGAGACAAAGTTAAAGCAAAAGGATAAACTTTGAAATCCGGATGTCTGTCCCACCACTGAAAAAATGCCCAAAAAGGTAGTTTTCTTGGAAGTTGAAAATCTTCTGTAAATTATTTTGCTTCGAAAGTTTTGAGAAAAAGCTTTCATTTGGCTTCGGAAGATATTCTTCAGAATTTTGAAAATTTGGCTTCAGAAAAAAAATAGTTAGAGAATTTTTTTCTTCCGACACATATTTGGTTTCGGAAGATATTAAGACTTAGGAGTTTTATTTTAAAGAGAATAAATCTTCCGAGACTTAATTGCTTTCGGAAGATATTTGTCCTTCAAATACATGCAAGTACTTAGAAGCATATTTAAGCTTCGAAAGATATTCTTAGAATTTCTTCAAAAGGTAAATTTCTTATAAGTAGTTATTTGATTTGAAGACATAAATTTCTTCCGAAGGCAACTTGAAATCTTCCGAAGGAAAATATGTTTTGAAAACGTTTTCAAAAACCTAAGGAATATCATTAAAATTTTTCTTCCAAAATAAACTGGGCTTATGAAGGTGATAAAATAGACAACTTAGGACACACAGGTTTTAGAAATAAAGTTGATTTAAGTTTTAAGAAAATCTACTCAAAGTTAATCATTCCAATAGCTGATACAAGATATTTGAATCTCTTTTCATCAAAGGCTTTAGTGAACAGATCAACATATTGTTCATTTGTGTCAACTTTGATTAGTTTGATTAATCCCTTCTCAAAGTTATCTTTAATCAAATGATACCTGATGTTGATGTGTTTGGTCCTGGAGTGCTGCACAAGATTCTCTGTAATAGAGATAGCACTGTTGTTGTCTATGTGGATGGGAGTCTCTTTGAAGTTGAATCCATAGTCCAGCATCTAATTCTGAATCCAAAGCACTTAAGCACAGCAGCTTGCAGCAGCAATGTATTTAGCTTCAGCAGTTGATGCAAAGATACAGGATTGTTTCGTGCATTGCCATGAGACAATCCTTCCATCAAGAAACTGACATCCCCCTGATGTAGACTTTGCAGTCATGTTGGAGCCACCATAGTCACTATCTGTATAAGCAAATAGATTGATGTCAGAACTCTTTGGATACCACCTTTGAGATATCTAAGAATCCTCTTGACAGCAACCAGGTGTGACATCTTGGGGTTTGCTTGATATCTTGCACAGATGCATGTGGCAAACATGATATCAGGTGCTGGGTATGAGGTACAAAAAAGACCCAATCATAGCCCTGTAAAGATGTTCATCCACACACTCCCGCTCAAGATCAGGTCAAAGGGAGTGGTTTCGCACTATGGGTCTTAGCAACCTTACAATCAGTCATGTTGAATCTTGTAAGTATGTCTTGTACATACTTTGACTGACTTATGAAGATGCCATTGTCAACTTGCTTCACTTGAATTCCCAGAAAGAAATTAAGTTCCCCCATGGCACTCATTTCAAATCTATTCTTCATCAGCCTCTCAAAGTCTTTGCAGAGCTTTGGATTAGTTGACCCAAAGATAATGTCATCCATATATACTTAAACAAGCATTAAGTCACTCCCTATTCCTTTGATGAAGAGAGTTCCATCTATAGTACCCCTCTTGTAACCATGTTAACAGAGATACTGAGATAGTGTCTCATACCACTTTCTTGAAGCTTGGTGCAGCCCATAAAGAGCTTTATCAAGCTTCCAAACATAATCAGGATGATCTGGGTCTACAAAGCGAGGTGGTTGTTTGACATACACCTCTTCATCAATCACCCCATATAGAAAAGCACACTTGACATCAATTTGGTAGACCGGAAATCCTTGGATGCAGTAAAAGCTAGGAATATTCTTACAGCTTCAAGTCTTGCCACAGGAGCAAACACATCTGTGTAATCAATTCCCTCTTCTTATGTGTACCGCTTGAACAACTAGCCTTGCCTTGTTCTTGATGACAAGTCCTTTATCATCTTTCTTGATTTGAAAAACCCACTTGGTTCCTATGGTAGTCTTCTCATAAGCAAGAGGACATAAGTTCCAAACCTTCTGTCCTTTGAATTAAAGCAGCTCCTCTTGCATTGCTTCAACCCAGCTTCCATCTTTCAAAGCCTCATTAACTTTCTTTGGCTCTACTTAGGACAAGAAGAAAGAGTGTAGACAAACATTTTTGTCATGGGTTTGTCCTTTTGTTTTCACCCCTATATCAACATTTCCAATGATGTTTGTGGTGGGGTGTGACTTGTGGATCCTTAGTTGAGGGATCACAGCAAGTTGATTGGAAAGATCCAATGAGTGTGTGACATCATTTATGTTGTCTTCTATGGAGTGGTTATCAGCATCAAAAATTCTTGATCACTGTCACCACCTCTATTTCCTCCTACATTTGAAGGTCCTTCACCTGAGTCTCGTACCTCTGAGCTGGAATTTCAAGGCATCTCAGATGTATCATATGAATTTGTCATGCTTGTGCTGATAGGATCTTCATTTGCAAGGTTATTTACCACTGGAGCTGAAGTAGTATTCTTGCTTGGTCTTCTCAGCTCAAGTCTTGGGTCAGAATCTTCTATTGATATGTTACCTGTAGATCTTGAAACATCCACACAAGACTTGTTAAAATAGTTGGTAACTAAATCAAGATCATATAGCCAATCCGGACCAGAACCTTTCACACTATGAGTGTGCTCATTGAAGTTCACATTAGCTGACTCCTCAACTACTCTAGTTCTAAGATTGTATACTCTGTAAGCCTTAGCTTGAGAAGAGTTTCCAATAAAATGTCCATTATCTAATTCCTCAGAAAACTTGGCTACCTGATCTTTGGTATTCAAGATGGTGCATGGACATCCAAATGACCTAAGGAAACCAATGAATGGTCTCTCCTTTTGTGCCACAGCTCATAAGGAGTTTTACCATGAGTCTTAACTACTAAAACTCTATTTTGCACATAGCAGGCTGTGTTAACAGCCTCTGCCCAGAAGGTGACAGGCAGTTTAGAGTCTGATAGCATGGTTCTTGTAGCCTCAATAAGTGACATGTTTCTCCTCTCAGTTACATCGTTTTGCTGAGGAGTCTTGGGAGCACTATATTGTCTTGTAAAACCCTTTTTCATCAAAAATGTATTAAGGATTGGTTCTTAATTATATTTCTTGATCATATCTTATGGTCTTGACCTTATGATCAGATTGATTCTCAATTTTCAGAATGAAATTCTTCAAGATCTCAGGAGTCTCATCCTTATTTCCAAGGAAAAAGACCCAAGTGAATCTTGTGAAATCATCTGTGATCACTAAACATATGAGGTCCTTCCTAAACTCATTACACTGGTGGGCTAAAGTGATCCATGTGTATAATGTAGGGGAGTAGTAATAAAGTTCCTTCCTTTGGCTTGTGAGACCTTGTGTTGCTTCCCTTTCAAGCATGCAACACAATGGTCATCACTTGTAAACTCTTTCTTTGGCATTCTAGTTACCAAATCATTCTTAATTAATTTATTCATGTCTTAAAGTTTACATGGAACATTCTTTTATGCCAGAGGAAAGACTCATCTCTATTTTCTTTAGATAGAAAGAAAGAAACTTCTCCTGAGGGAGATGTTTCCTACAAGTCCATCTTGTACATGTTCCCTTTCCTGGGGGCTTTGAGCAGGATATGCTCTTGAGGAATGATCACCCCAGGCTTGAGAAAAATGCACTCATGCTCGGTAAAGAGCATGTTGTGTCTCTAATCACAAAATTGGGATACATTTAGTATATTGTATCCAAGCTCCTTAACAAAATTTACCTCCTCAGTAGTGATCTTACCATTTGTGACCATGCCCCTTCCAATGATGTAACCACCAGTATCTTCTCAAAAAGCAATTGGTCCTCTATCAATTTTCTCAAAATTTTGAAGCAAAGAACCATTGTTGGTCATGTGCCTGGAACAGCCACTATCAATGATCCATACATTTCCCTTGGTCTTTAGCTTTTCCTACACAAAAAGAAGTGGTTAGTTACACTTGGAAACCCAAGCCTCATTGGTCTTGGGCTTTTCAAAGTGATCTGAAGATAATGTAACAGTAACTGATCCTATATTCAAGCTTTGAGGATCATTAGTTGCTGTTGATGAAGAACTTTCAGTCTCCAGGTCTTTCTTCATCTTCCATACCATTTTTGGAAGATTGGACTTGACCTTCAACACCTTGGATGTTTCAACAACTTCTAAAGTTTTGGAGACTGGACGTTCAGAAGATCTTGCTTTCATTACAACATGATTTAGTACTTCGGAAATATTTCTTTCTTCCGAGACCAAATTTTCTTCGGAAGGCAAGTTTTCACTTGTCTTCTTCTTCACGTTGGAGCTTCCGAAGGAAATAGATTTTCCTTTCGAAGCTTGCTTCTCTTTGATCATGTGGATGGTACTTTTAGGATTATAAATGCAATCCTTATATGAGAAGTACTACCACACATGATGTAGTCCATTTCTTCCTTTTGAGAGTCTTCTTCTGAGAGGAAGACTGAACTTGATCACTTTCCTTCTCCATCTTTACCTTCACATATGATGCAACAAGCTTCTTAGGGAGAGGCTTGGTCTTGGAGTTGGATGGTTCAGGCTGTGTAGTAGTGGTACACAGCTGATCAAACTTCTTCTCCTTGCTGAGATGATTTGAATCTGAACTGGAACTCCTGGTACTAGAGTTCATGGTCGGGTCTTCAGCCTTCACCACTTCAAACCCTCCAGAGATAAACACTTGTTTCTGCTTAGAGTTAAAAATAGACTTGATTTCTTAAGCCTTCTTTGCCTTTATCTTGGCTCTCCTAATCGAGTTCTTTCTTTGAGACCTGGTCATCCTAGCTTCTTCATCTCTCTCCTTAGAAGAATAGTGTCTCTTCTTAGGATGGTCCTCTTCACTCTTCTCAGACACATCCTTCACTATCTCTTTCTTATCCTCTTCAGCAATGGCGTCTCTAAGGGGAAGCTAATCTTCACAAGTTCCACACCTTGGATATTTTACAGATAAGAGAGTGTGTGGAGGAGCTATCTTGGTATATCCCAGTCCTTTCTTATTTTGATAACAAACTTATGCATGCAGAGATGAGGATACCATGTCCTTGAAGGTCTCTTCTTCAAGAACAAGTTTTTCTACCTGGGCTTTGCTGATCACAAGCTCAGCCTGGCATTCAGTTAACTTAGTGATGAGATCCTTGATCTGAGTCCTGTAGTTGGTGTGTTCATGCTTTAGAGTTGAATTGGTTTTCTCTAGATCTTTCTATTTTTAGTTTATAATCATTTTTCGCTCTTTTGAAATCATCTTTTAAGATATTTAATGACTCAAGATCTGATCTCATCTTTAAGTTATAGGACCTATACTTATTTAGTTTGCAATACATTCAGGAGTACAGAGATGTTCCATACCTTGGCTTCATCATGGTCTGCCATAAGTGCTTGGTTTGGACAGCATCCTCCACCACCGAAAGCTCCAGTAAAAGCCTCCTTCTTCAGCAACTACAACATGTTGCCTGGGCTTCTCATTCTGGTTTGCTCCTTCAATGTAGTTTGGCCTGGCTTATGCTTGGCACCCATTTGACTTAGGTGCCTTGCACTCTCTAGAAAAGTGTCCTATTTGGTTCAATTGTAACATTTCACCTTGCCTTTGTCCAGCCCGACTTTCAACAAGACATATTGCGGGAAACATCCTCTCATCCTTTTGTAGAACTTCTTGGCCCTGTGAGTGAGAAGAGCCATCTGCTGGACTATTTCCATATACTCTAGATCATCTGGGTGGATAAAGTGATAAGAAAGTTTCCTAAACTTTCATCTGAAGACACAAAAGCTTGAGAAGAACTTGTCTCCTAGAATGGGCTTTCAGGGATGTAGCTCTCCCTTGGTCTGGGAAGGTGATGAAAGGCCCCTTTTGTGAGGTTTTAGGGTAGCAGATAAGGTGGTGTTGTGGTTCTCTGTAGTCCCTTTCAACCACATGAAAGGCTGAACTCTGTTGGATGCTAGAGTTACCAGATGAATTTTGCATATCCATCTTTGTTTGGTAGCCACTGAGTATGCCATACAACTCAGTGAGAGTAAGGGTCTTGAGGTTTTCAGTCCTCTTAATGACTACACAATAGTGTGCTCATTGTCTGGGAATAGAGGACATGAACTTCTTAACAATATCCTTGTTCTCCAAAGTTACTCCAACATCAACAAGAGTATCCACTCTCAACATACCTGAAGTACTGTTGAGTCATGGTTTCACCTACTTTGAAGGTGAAGTTCTCAAACTACTGATTCAAGAGGTCCTTCTTGTTCTCTTTAGCTTAATTGGACTCCTCATACATCAGCTTCAGTGCATCCCATAGTTGCTTTTGCAGTCTTGCACTTCTTGAAGCCTCTGTAGATAGAGTTTGGAAGAGCAGTTTGGACGGCGGTCATGGCCTTCTGATCAATATTAATTTTCTTCTAGTCTTCATCAGAATAATTGGCCACCTCCTTGGGTATCATACCACCACCAGAAGCAGCTGAAGGGGTGGATGGTACAT
Source organism: Flaveria sonorensis (assembly GCA_025506505.1). Lineage (NCBI taxonomy): Eukaryota > Viridiplantae > Streptophyta > Magnoliopsida > Asterales > Asteraceae > Flaveria > Flaveria sonorensis. Next base: position 43,812,218 of record CM046434.1, read on the forward strand.
GAGGTCCAGAGATTACTGACCCCCACATCCTGGAGTCCTAGGACTTGATGAAGCCTTCCTTCTTTGACACAAAGTGTCAAAGTCTTTAGGAGTGATCAGTGGGGACTTAGTCATGGTACTAGTTTCCATGTCAACCTTGGTGATAGTTGCCATTGATATGTTAAGTATTTGTGAGAGTGAAAGGATAAAGATGGTGAGATCTTACAATCAAGAGCCTAAATGCTCTGATACCAATTGCAGGACTATGTGAAGGATGGTCAATACAAATAGTCTCATAATGAGAAGAGGTTTAGAACACTTAACACTTCCAATAGGGAACTGGGTTGAGTTGATGATACTAAGAATACAAGTAAGTAGTGAGACAGAAATAAAAACAAGAAAAAACAAGTATGGTTTTCAAGGATGCTGTATATTGCTCTCAAGTTCTATACAAGTGTTTACAAAGCATATCTGAATTACAAGGACCCGAGGACACTTTATACTACATCCTACAACCGTCAACAGTTAGAAAAACAGTTGGAAACACTAATCTAGACAACAAGATCAATGCAGAGTCAAAAGGCTGATTGCCTTTTGACTAGTGACTATGACCATAGCATACCTCCATCCTTTTACGGAGAAGATGTTTATCAACACATGTATCGATCAATGATCGGATCTCTGATGTATGTCACTGCAAGCAGACCAGACATCATGTTTCCTGTTTGTCAGTGTGCACATTATCAAACTAATCCAAAGGATCTCACATAAAAGCTACCAAGAGGATTTTTAAGTACATCAAGGGTCAACTAACACTAAGACTTTGGTATCCTAAAAATTTTGATTTCAATTTATTTGCTTATACTGACAGTGATTATGCAGGATGTAACTTGGACAGGAAATCTACCACTGGCAGTTGTAAATTGCTTGGTATTAGGTTGATTTCATGGCAATGCAAGAAATAGCAGATAGTATCCACATCCACTGCAGAGGCTTAAAATGTCATTGGATCAGGTTGTTGTTCATAAATCATTTCGATTCAACAACAACTCCTTGATTATGTCCTAAATATTATGATACTAAAATCTTTTGTGATAATACTACGGATTTAAACATTGTGAAGAATCCAATTCAACATTCAAAGACAAACACATTGACATCCCATGCATTTCATTCTTGACTGTTTTAATGCAAACTTATCCATTAGGAATCAATTTCCACTATGACAACATTGCTGATTTGTTTACTAAGACGTTGATCATTCCGGATTTGATTTTTTAGTTAAATCATTAGGCATTATTACTTTGGTTAACTTTTATTCTACACCCTTTAACAAATATATTTTCTTTTTTTTTTGTTAGAATTGTTATTTTCTGTTTAGATAATCACAATTTTAGAGGGAGAAAATTTGAAAATACTTTAAAAGATTTTGTTCTTAGGAGGAGTAAATAGTTTTGAAGAATAGTACAAAAAGATTTTGATTTAAAAAGATTTGAGAAAATAAATTTTCAGAGTTTACAGGAAATGATAGTACATTTCTGATTTTGAATCGTTGAATCCTAAGGCTTACAAGAAACTGACTTGGTTATTGTGATATGTTGATAGGCTAGACTTCAAGAATGAAAAGCACTATGTTCTGTGATGCACTGAAAGTAACTATCTATGACTGAGTGTGTACACATCAAGGTTTTATGGTACTCTTATTCCATGCTAAATTAGACTGAGTTATAGTCGGGTCATACTCAAGCCAGTTACTTCTGTAAGGCCCATTCCCGAGACGCTTAAAATTGGACCGTCATCGCATGTATATTTACAACACATCATTTGCAGCGGAATTAAAACTTTTCATTCATAATTAAAATGTGACATAACATCATGTTAATCATTTACATCTCAAAAATTTGTATCATTACAAATATTGTTCTCAAAAAATGTGAATGCCAGACTTAATCATTTCTGGTAGCTTATGCATCCATGCATGCACCTCCTCAAATCAAAGGATTACCTGCCAACTATATGCACACAAAATGTCAGTGACGCTGAGTGAGTTCTAGTTTATAATTAAAATACTTTACTTTTTGTTAAAACATAACCTTTACTTTTGTTCATGATCACATATCGTACGTACATCTTGATAATAATTATTATTATCTTATCATCATCGTTCATACTCGTTCGTTTTCGCACTTTCTTTCGTTCTTTCACTTTTAATCCAGATCCCGTCATAGGCTATGCCCTATCGTCATCCACGAAGCAACTTCTGTCTTGGGGTTAAGCGACAAGGATCTTGTTTTCGTTCGTCTTGATCAGTCAAAAAGACTGACCCCCTGTGTGTGAAGCCTCATAGGTTAGCCAAATTGCATGCTATATAACACACAGTTGAGCTAACAACTCTCAACGAATTGTGAACCTCTTTAAAATTTTGCTTGCAAGACTTTCATTCATTCATTATGTTCCACTTTTCATTATCGTTACATTTCACTTCATTACATAATACTTCACTTACATTCATACATATTCAAGTAAAGTTACATCATAAAACATGTAGTTTAAAATCATGAAACATGAAAAGATAGCACATCATACATAGCAACATAACATACGAAACCCATAAGCAACAAGAACTTTCTCACGCGAGAACTCCCTTTCGCGTGAGAACCTCACGCAGGCAAACCCTGCACATCATATCATCCTCATACGCACGAGAACCCCCTATCGGTGCGAAACATACATGTCGCTTGAAAACTTCCCCCGCGAGAACAACCTGTCGCGCGAGAACATTTCCTCATGCGAGAACTTCCTCTTTCGTGCGAGAACTTTTCAGATTCGAATTCATAACGTACAACTAAACTGTTCGCGTGAAACTTCTTACTTTACCCGCCCAGTCACAACTTATCGCATCTAAGGCGGTTCTAACATGTAAACATCCTAAACATCATCAAACCAAGCATAAACAGGCATTTTAAAATGTTCTAGTATGCATAATAGCCCCAAAACATAAAACTTGCGTAAAAAGGGGACTAGAAACTCACCTCTTGAAGTTCTAGCACACCAACAACCTTCCCAAAGCCTTTACCGAGCGAAAACTACATAACCATGTGTTATATTCTTCAATAATCCATTCTTAGTACATAACACGAGTTACATACCTTAAGCACTTAGATTTTCACTTTCTCTCTCTACGCAGGCAATTTCCCTCTCTAGCAGCAGTACTTCTTGTGTGAACTAGATTCTGGCTGGGTGTTCTCATCTATTTATACCCGGTAACACTTTTCGCCCAGGGTTCTCGCATGAGAGCTCCCTTTTCGCGCAAAAACATTCTTTCTCGTGAACTTCTCGCGCGACAGCCTCCTTTCGCGTGAGAACTTCTACCTGCTTTCTTTTCTCTAGATTTTCGGCCATTACAAGTTCACCCCCCTTATTGAGGTTTCGTCCCGAAACCTGTTAGCTATCGAATAGCTATGGGTAATGCTGTCTCATGTCTTCCTTGGTTTCCCATGTAGATTCAGACCCCTTTCAGTGTTTCCACTGTACCGGACAAGTAGAACCACTATGTTCTTTATCCTCTTCTCCTTCCTATCAATGATAACCACCAGTTGCTCCATATAATTGAGCCTTTCATCCACCTCGATATCCTCCAATGGAACATTCATATCCTCATCAGTTAAGCACTTTCTCAGATGAGATACATGGAACGTTGGGTGAATTCCAGTTAACTCATCGGGTAGCTCCAATCAATAGGCCACCTCTCCTACTCGAGCAATGATTCGGAAAGACCCTATATACCTCGGGCTCAGCTTACCCAACTTTCTAAAACGGATGATTCCTTTCCAAGGTGAGACCTTCAACATGACTCTATCGCCTATATTGAACTCAATCGGTCTACTCCTTTTATCAGCATACGACTTCTGTCTATCTTTTGCTGCCTTCATAAAGGCCTTGATTTTCTCTAGCTTTTCAATGCTTCCCAACTCCTTCTGCCTGATGTCACCCTAACATTCAGGCATTCTACACTTCCTACCGTAAAGCATCTCATAAGGAGGCATACCAATTCTGGCATGATAACTGTTGTTATATGAGAACTCAGCTAACGGTAAGTGTTCATCCCAACATCCTCCAAAATCAATCACACATGCCCAGAGCATGTCCTCTAACATCTGGATCGTCCTCTCCAACTGACCATCTGTCTGAGGATGGTACTGATATGTAGCCTCATCCCCATCACTTCCTGGAATCTCTTCCAAAACTTTAATGTAAACCGAGTGTCACGGTCTGACACGATAGACACCGGTACGCCATGATGAGCTACGTTCTCATTAATGAACAGATCCGCCAACCTCTCAGATGAATACGTCTCGTGGATTGGTATGAAATGAGCACTCTTCGTCAGACGGTCTACTATAACCCATATGGCATCATACACTCTTGCCTTACACGGCAACTTCATAATGAAGTCCATGGTGACGTGCTCCCATTTCCACTCGGGTTTATCCAAAGGTTGGATCTTCCCGTATGGCTTCTGATGCTCCGACTTCACTTGCAGAAAAGTAAGGCACTTACTCACATACTCTACCACATCATGCTTCATTCCCGGCCACCAGTAATCTTTCTTCATGTCCTGATACATCTTCGTGGCACTGGGGTGAATCGAGTATCGAGTCTTATGGGCCTCATCCATGATCTTTCCCCGTAGATCCCCGTAGCGAGGAATCCAAATCCGCCCAAATCGGGTTCTAACACCGAGAGTGTTCTCACCCAACTCCGCGACTAGGCCTTTCATTTTTTCGGAGTTGATTTGATCGTCTTTCAACACCTTATCCTGAAATCCCTTGACCTGCTTCATCACGTCAGAGGTCATTAACCAACTGATAAGCCTTCACCCGAATCGGCTCGGGTCTCTCTTTTCGGGTAAGGGCATCCGCCCCTACGTTGGCCTTTCCCGGATGGTAATGGATCTGGCAGTCATAATCCTTGATCAACTCTAACCATCTTCTCTGCCTCATATTTAGATCCTTTTGCCTCGAAGAATACTTCAACCTTTTATGGTCAGTGAAGATAGTGCACTTTTCCGTACAGTAGTACCCTCCCAATCTTCAATGCAAAGACCACCACCGCCATTCCAATCATGGTATGATAATTAGCCTCATGGGTTTTCAACTGTTGGGACGCGTAGGCTATTACCCTCCCCCGTTGCATCAGCACGCAACCCACCCCGAATAAGAACTGCTGAATAGACCGCTATGTCTTCGCTCTCTTCGGGTATCCTTAGGACAGGAGCTTGGGTCAATCTCGTCTTTAGCTCTTCAAAAGCATTCTCCTATTCTAGACCCCATACTAACTTTACCTCCTTACGATCAGCTGGTCAATGGTGAAGCTATCTTGGAAAAGTCTTGGATAAACGTTCTGTAATACCCGCCCCAAGAACTACGAACTCGAATGGCGTCTCTGGAGACTTCCAGTGCATCATCGCCTCAACTTTTTCCGATCTCCATAATCCCATTCCGGATTGACCACATGACCCAGAAAACTGAACTCGCGCAACCAGAACGCGCATTTGGAGAACTTGGCATACAGCTTCGCCCTGATACCAACTTGTAAGGCCCCGTTCCCGGATGCTAATTTTTGACCGTCATCGCATGTAATATTTACAACACATCATTTGCAATGGAATTAAAACTTTTCATTCATAATTAAATGTGACAAACATCATGTTATCATTTACATCTCAAAAATTGTATTCATTACAAATATCGTTCTCCAAAAATGTGGATGCCAGACATAAATCATTTGGTAGCTTATGCTCCATGTCTGCACGCCTCAGCATCAAATGATTACCTGCCAACTATTATGCATACAAAAAGTCATGACGCTGAGTGAGTTCTAGTTTATAATTAAATACTTTACTTTTCGTTAAAACATAACCATTACTTTCGTTCATGATCACACATCGTACGTACATCTTGATAATAATTATTACTATCTTATCATCATCGTTCATACTCATTTGTTTTCACACTTTCTTTCATTCTTTCGCTTTTAATCTAGATCCTGTCATAGGCTACGCCCCATCGTCATGCACGAAGCAACTAATGTCTTGGGGTTAAGCGACAAGGATCCCGTTTCGTACGTCTTGATCAGTCACAAAGACTGACCCCCCTGTGTGTGAACCCTCATGGGTTAGCCAAATCGCATGCTATATAACACACGGTTGAGCTAACAACTCTCATGAGTTGTGAACCTCTTTAAATTTTGCTTGCAAGACTTTCATTCATTCATTATGTTCCACTTTTCGTTATCGTTATCTTTCTCTTCATTACATATACTTCACTTACATTCGTACATATTCAAGTAAAGTTACATCATAAAACATATAGTTCAAAATTGTTAAACGTGAAAAGAGAGCACATCATACATAGCAGCATAACATACGAAACCCATAAGCAACAGCAACTTTCTCACGCGAGAACTCCTTTCTCGCGAGAACCTCACGTAGGAAAGCCTTGCACATCACATCATCCTCATTCGCGCGAGAACCACCTGTCGTGCGAAAACATATATGTTGCGTGAAAACTTCCCATCCGCGAGAACAACCTGTCGCGCGAGAACATTTCCTCACGCGAGAACTTCCTCTTTCGTGCGAGAACTTCCCAGATTCGAATTCCATAACATACAACTAAACTGTTCGCGCGAAAACTTCCTACTTTACCCGTCCAGTCACAGCTTATTGCGTCTAGGCTGTTCTAAATGCAAACATTCTAAACTTCATCAAACCAAGCATAAACAGGCATTTTAAAATTTTCTAGTATGCATAGTAGCCCGAAAACAAAAAACTTATTTAAAAAGGGGACTAGAAACTCACCTCTTGAAGTTCTAGCACACCACAACCTTCCTGAAGCCTTTACAGAGCGAAAACTCAGACCATGCTTTATATTCATCAATATCCATTCTTAGTACTACACGATTACTACATGAGTTCTACCTTAAGCACTTGGATTCTTCACTTTCTCTCTCTAACACAGTCGTTTTCCTCTCTAGCAGCAGTACTTCTCATGTGAACTAGAGTCTGGCGGGTGTTCTCAGCTATTTATCCCATAACACTTTTCCCCCAGAATTCTCACGCGAGAGCTCCTCCCTTTCACGTGAAAACTTCCTTTCTCGTGAATTTCTCGCGCGACAGCCTCCTTTCACTCGACTTCTACTGCTTTCTTTTTCTAGAGATTTTCGGGCGTTACACTTTCTGACCAGTTTCTTTCAGATATGTATATATATGTAAAAATCAAAATACAAAAATAGATATACAAGTGAAAACAAAATACAAAAGAGAAAATCAAACAAAAGGAGCAAAAAGAAGCCAAAAGGACATATAGGAATAAAAGATGCTAATGAGCACATTAATAAAAGATATGTCATAGACATACATATTATATGATAAATATTTTTTCTTTTGAGAATATGTTCTGACACAGGAGGCAAAATCAAAAGATGGGGCATGTAAATCTGACTTGGCATGTAAGTCATAAATGTCTTGCGAGGGCAAAAACATAAGTCCGACTGGCTGTTAATTAGTCCTAAAACTTGTAATATTCTGTGTTCAGAAGCATTTACGGCTATTTATGCTTCTAATAGATATTAAATTAGAAAATTCATTCTGGAAAGGCTGATCAAAATTGAAAGATTTAACTCAATTTGGGGTGACTTGAAATCTCGAAAGTGTCTTGAAGTTGGATACGGTTCTATAGGATTTTTGATTGTCGGACACACTGATGACATATAAATTACTCAAAACATGATAAATATCACAGCTTATGTGTCTAAATACACTTGAAGTCTAAGTTTAAACTGGACACAATATATTGACATTCAACATAACCAGTTCCATTTATAAATAAAGTTGGATGATGGTAATGATCGATTTCTAAGAAATATGATCCTGTATTTGAAAATTTATCAAAAATAGTTAAGTAATAATTAGTCAGTAAATATTGTTTATTACATATGTTTTTCTACTTGTTCTAATTTTATATCTTTCGCAAAATTATGGGTGTTAGAATAATCGTAAACACTTAGTTAAACATATTCATTTTCATAACAAATCAAATGGCTTAAAGAATAGTTAAATTACTAAAAAAAATTTGAAAAATAAAAAGTTGAAAATTTTTAAAAGAAAAATTGAACATGTCGTATGTGAAAAGTTCATCTAATGCGAGAAGTTCAAAACAAATACGAACAGTTCATCTGATGCGAAAAGTCTCTGTATGAGAGAACTCTGACTTCTCGCGCGAGAATTCAAAGTACTTTAAATACTATGTGTGCGAAAAGTAACACTTATCACACAAAAAATCAGAAATTTCTCTCTCAAATTCTAAGCATAGACCTGTAAACTTGATTATAGTGTCAATCTACTTCGCATTAGGTCCTATTAGTGATTTACAAGGTGTATAGATGATTTTGTTTAGATTTGAATTTGTTTGATACTTGACCGAAAATTCATATGACGAATACATGATAAATTGGACAAATTAAACATGTTAAACCTTTATCAAGCTTTAATGGTTGAAACACTTAAATTGAACAATTGAAATTCTGAAATTCATAGATTTTTCACATGCGAAAAGTAGGCTGAATATAAACAGATGCGAGAACTTTCAAACTTGCACAAAACTATTCGCATAAAGTTAAACTTGTCACGCGAGAAGTTGATTTTTAGTCAAAGTCAGTTTCAAGCAAAAACATATCTTGTCACACGAGAAGTTAAGACTGAAACTTAAAGTTTTCAACGCGAGAAGCTGATGTTTCGCACGAGAAGTTCCATTTTTCAAAGTTTTTCTAAGTGATTTATGTTTTAATTTGAATTTTGTTTCTGTTTTGAAATTTTTGTTCTTATTAAGTTTGTTCTATGTTTCAGATGGCACATCCGTTGGTTTTTAATAAAATGATAATTATGGTGTATCTGGGAGATATACCGGTGACAAAAGCCTGTTTAGATCTCTTATTGATGGGTTGAGACGTCTCAGATTCATATGCCATTTCGGGTAATCCTACTATTTTCACTAATGTTATCAATCAGTTTTTGTAGATAGTAGTTAATGAGACTGATCAGGATGGTGAGCCCCATATTCAGCAACTGTGAAAGGGAAGAGGGTTGTTGTCACAGCTGAAGTGATCAACATGTTATTGCTTGAGATCAACCCAACTCACCTGTGAAGATAGATGATGATGTTTTACAAGACTGCCTTAAAAGAATGGGATATGATCATAGATATCCATCTTTTGGGAAGAAGTTGTGATGTACCCAAGATTCATTCAGCGTATAATGAATGCTGCTCATTCTAAGTTAGCTGTATCCAACTCATCTACCTATTTGTCATGGTGATGAAGAAGGATATTTTCACTTATCTTATGGGGGCAAGAGGAAATGCATGGGATGGGTAATTTTGCAACAGGAAGGTTTGTTAAGGGTTTTCAGCCAGAAGCACAAGAGACTAAAGAAGTGGCCCCCCAAGCTGAACAAGCTGACCCTTCTATACTGGGCCTGAAGATGTCACTGAGAGTTCATAGCCAAGGGGAACTGATATAGATGCTGAGATAGATTCTAGGTTCAGTTTAGGGAGTGAGACTGATAGTGATTAGATTGGGAACGTACCTTATGTGTTGCAAGAACGTCCCAGGGTGCTTGAACTCCTGCCAAATGCACTGCTGAGGAACGTGATACAAAACATTGATCCAGAAGAGACAGTTGTTAGTCGCGGAAGGAGGAAGGGGATGGCTAGAATGGCTAGTGATAGTCCTCGTGGTAGGGGTAGAGGATGTGGTGTGTTGAGAAAACGTCGGACCTCGTGACCACTGAGCCGATTGAGAAGGATATACCTGTTTTGAGACTCCAATCACAGTCAATGAGGCTACCCAATAGTGAGTCCATCTGATATGCCTTCTACTACTACTGATGTGTTGAGCACACCTCCAAGAGATCAGGTTAACGAGGAGACTATCTGTATGGAAGACTTCATCAACACTCCTCATAGGCATAGACAGGGTGCTAGTGCTTCAACTAGTTCACTACGCGTATCACCCTGGATGAACGTGTACGTAATTTGGAGAGAGATGTTGGAGAACACTCGGATGATAGATGATCTACAAAGACAATTGTCTGAGAAGGATGAACGGATCAAGGGTCTTGAACATCAGCAAACGTTCATTTTTAGCTATGTTCAGATCTTGGAGCAGAATCTAAGAGATGTCACTTCTCGTGTGTCTTTTCTGTTTACACAACAGACCATAGAAGTTGGAACAAGTAGTGGACAGCAACCTGGTGGCCTTGAACTGGCTGAAGATTTGATTGCTACTACAGAGCATCCTGTTAATCCTATTGTTCAAGAAGGAACAACAGAGACTGCTGATGTTGGTCAAGAGTCACCTACCATTGATATTCATATGACTACTGAGGAACAACCTGTAGTTTACATTGAAGAGGCGCTTGTGGAGCCTGAGTATATGATACCCATTCCTAACCCAGAAGATGATGATGGCGATGGTTTAGATTTGATTGATTATGATTCCGGTGATGATGAGAATAATGATGATGATGATAATGATGATGATGGTGATAATGATGAGGATGATGATGATGATGATCAGGGAGGAGATATGGGTGCTGCTACAGGTACTGCTAGATCATCGGGTATTGAAAATGTGTCCGGACCAAGTCCTGATGATACAGTTGAGTACACACCATTAGACCCTACTACAGAAGTGGCGTATGAAAGAGAATTCTATACATTCCAGCAAAAGATCATTGTTGAGGAGAAAGAAGAAGAGTTTGGGAATTTTGATGATTTGGAAGAAGGAATAGAGTATACAGATATATTTGGAAACAGCCTTAAAGACTTGTTTTCAAACACTTTGATTGAAGAGGGAGCGATCGTAGGAGAGACGAGCAATCAACAAACGACTCACGAGACAACTGATGTTACTGGTGAAAGTGCTGTGAGTCAGGTCGGGAACTTAACTATTGTAGATCCTCCTCCACCAGCTTATATTCACACGTTGAGGCATTCCAAACCTTTCACAAGGTACGGGAACTCAGAACCTATTATCAGCTGGGCTTACGATGAAGAGAAGAAGATGTATATAGTGAAGAGAAAGGGTGGAGCTATTGAGTATTTCCAAGACAAAACGACTTTCATACTCTACGAGCATCAGATTTTATGCCATGGGTCGTGTTCCATTTATTAACCCTAGCAACTATAGCAAAGCGAATTGGATCAGAAATATGATTTGGAAGCAGAGTAAAACCAACTTCAAAGACTTCAAAACTGCGAAATCTAAAGTTATTGAAGATGAGACCCGGATTGATCCAAACACTAACAAGCCTATGAAGATAAGGGTTTATAGGCATCCGAGGTATGTGAAGAAGATCCCTATTCATGCTCCCGCACCAATTAATAGATTGTCAAAGCTTAAGGGGTGGAGTTGTGAAAGGAGACGGGCCATGTATTGATAGAGTGTGAAGATAAGGAATACAGTGTCATCGACCCTATGGAATTTGATTAAATTTGGAAAGGAAGATTTGATGAAGTTGCAGGCTTGTCCAATTGCAGCTGATGAATCTGTACATTTCATACTAGCACAATTTTGTTGGATGATCACAAAGGCCCTAAACAACAAGATGTACGCTTATGGAGGCAGCTATCAGGTTGATGACGTGGACTTCTAAAAGCATTGATTTACTGAGCCTAGGGGGAGATTTTAGGGGTTGAACCTAAAGGCTTGGGAAATCAAATCAAGATAAGAAGATCAAGTCTTGCGAGAAGTTATGTTGCCACGCGAAAACTGGTTCTCGCTCGACAACATCAAGTCGCGCGAGAACTAGTGACTCGCGCGAGAACTCTTAATTTTGTATAAATAGGAGTTTTGTAATGTAATTAGTAAGCTTTTTTTCATTTCCTAATTTTGCATTTACTGTAATTTGTAATCAAATTGAGAGCAATACTACTCGAAGCTATTTACATCTTGTGTTCATGTTCATCAATTGATTCAATCTTATCCGTAATGTCAATATTCCGCATTTTCATTATGAGATCGATCTAAATATTGTACTGATCCTTATAATAATAATAATAATAACAATAATAATAATAATAACATAATAATAATAATAATAATAATAATAATAATAATAATAATAATAATAATAATAGTAAATTACTATTTTGGTCTCTATGGTTTGGTCACTTTAACTATTTTAATTCACAAATAAATTTTCTAACAAATCAAGCCTCATAGTTTGTATTTTATAACTTTTTTAGTACAATACACTAACAGAGTTAGACTTTTTAGTTAGTTTTTAATAAAATAACCAAATGCCCATGGACTGAAATGATTATTTTTAATAACCTCAAGTACCAAAAACATAATTTACTTTGTCACACAAACATATTATATATATGTGTATATGTTTAATAGATTTTTATTTTTATTTTTTAAGATTTTATAAATATTCTTTTAAACCGTTTGGATTTAAACCGAAAATGTAATTACTAAAAAACGTTTTCTAAGTGTTTTTAAAGCATTTGGTTTTCTAAACATCGTTTTTTAAACAATTGGATTTTAAAAATGTTTTCTAAAAGGTTGGTTTTTTAAACAATTTATAAAATCATTTATTTTCAAACCTTCCGGCTTTAAAGTCTTTCGAGTATTTAAACTTATCTTTTGTAATTGTTTGGATTTTCAAACTTATTTTTTAATCGTTCGTCTTAGTTAATGTAAGGTCCTGATCACGATCGATTCCACATTTTGTTGCACTTGATATTCAAATTAAGACAGATGTGTGCGTGTGTGATATCAACAAACATTAAACAAACTCAATCGAATATTATTAATCAAATGATTACAATACCAAAGGAGTATACATCGTTTAAGCTCGATCCATCCGAGGTGAGCTCCCCTCAGGCGGCGTATCACACAACTCTATGCTCTCTCACACTCAAAACACTTTTACAAATGAACACACATACTGAAATACAAAGGAAAAACATATATATATACTATGCAGATGTTCTTGCGTGAGAAGTTGATGTTCTAGCGCGAGAACTTGAAGTTCTCGCGTGGCAACTCCAAGTTTTCGCGTGATATGTTCTTCTTCAATCATCTTGGAGTTCTTGGTTCCTTGCACTTCTCGCATGAATTGAGTTTTTACGTTTCACTTGATATTATAATTCATAAAGACTAGGTCCTTACAATTTCCCCCTATGGATTATGATATCAAGTTATGTTTGACTTCAATCACTCATCTTCATGAATTATCTAATCCTTGGGTATCTTTCACTTTAGTCTCCCTTAGCTTTAACCTCCTCCTAGTGTATAATTTCATAATGGATAACACGTCTGAATCAATCATGATTACTTACGACTTAAGATGTATTAGGCATATGACACAGAGGTCCAACTTCCATTTTGGATTCCCAAAGAACTTGATTCTTCAATCCGATGACAAGATTCTGTGAAGACAAACTAGATCATCTAAAGTATTCTCCCCCCCTATGTAAGATGTAATAAGCCCATATTTTCAGAGCAAGAATACCAAACAATCTTGATTCTTCACTTAATTAACCCGTTCGATCATTTTCCTCATTAGTAAGATAAGATAAGCCCGCATTGTCAAGTTTCAGTTCACGAATGACCAGAATCAAATGTTATAAATATAGAATCTTGAACTTGTTCAAACATCACAAAAACCCCTGTTTAAGTACCAAACTTCAAATCATCCGGAATCCTCTAGATTTAGGCTGAAACACTTGTTCTAAACCTTCACAAACTAACAAGTTTTCACATCTAGACAATGTTCTTGCATTTTTGCAAAGTTTTTGCAAAAATCAAGTTGATAGTTAAAGTTTTCATGCGAATGTTGAAGTTTCGCTTGATGAAGTTTTCGCATATGAACTAGGTAGATGTTCTCATGCGATAACTTGATATTCTCACGCGATAACTCTAAGTTATCGTAAGAAGTGGTTACCGAAGCGAAAACTACCCAAGTTTTCGCAAAAAGCGGTTATTCATGCGAAAACTTCGTCAAAATCAACTTTTTGTGTTTGATTCACTGCTGCGATTTCAATTCTTCAATATTCATCATCATAACTTGAAGATACTGAGCGTATTGATGCAGATCATCATTTTAGCAAGTAACAAAGTCGATTTTGATGTGTGTTCACCTTTGATTTCGTCCATTTTACCTTCGAAATCGAGTCATATCCGACCATAACCTTCAGGTCTTCAATCTTCATGTTTAACGTCCTAATACGGATGATTGCGGAATGAAAATCCATGTATCAAGAGCAACACCTTGCTCTGATACCAAATGTAAAGTCTTTGAAGTTGGTTTTGCTTTGTCTCCAAATCATATTTCTTATCCAATTTCCTTGAAGTTGGTTTTCGCATGTTATGAACTTTTCGCATGCGACAAGTTCATTTGCCTTCAAAAATTTTCAACCTTTTAATTTTCAATTTTTAATTTGAATTGACTTATTAAGCTTTTTGATTTGTTATGAAAAAAGAATATGTTTAACTAAGTGTGTACAATTATTCTAACACCCTTAATTTTATAAAAGATATAGAATTAAAACAAGTAGAAAAACATTTTTAAACAAACAATATTGACTTATTATTTACTTAACTATTTTTGATAAATTTTCAAGTACAAGATCATATTTAGAAATCGATCATTAACATCTTCCAGCCTTATTATAAATCAAACTGGTTATGTTGATTGTTAATATATTGTGTCCATGTTAAACTTAGACTTCAAGTTTTACTTAGACATATAAGTTGTGATATTTATCATGTTTTGATAAAATTATATGAATTCAGTAATTTTCATCATCAAAAATTTTGTAAAAACCCTTATCCTGCTTCAAGAAATTTTTGAGATTTCAAGTCACCCCAATTAGACTTAAACCTTTCACTTCTGATTAGCTTTCTCAATACCAATTATTTCTTAGATAATATCTATTTGGAGCATAACTAGCAAGAGAAACATTTCTGAACACATAATATTAACAAGTTGTAGGACTTATTTATTGCCAGTCGGACTTATGTTTTGCCCTCGCAAGACTTATATGCCAATTTAGACTTAAATGCCCCATCTTTTGAGTTTGTCTTCTGTGTCAGAACATATTCTAAAAAATGAGAATATTTATCATATAGTATGTATGTCTATGACATATCTTTTATTATTGTGCTCATTGGCATCCTTTAAATCCTAGATGGCCTTTTGGCTTCTTTTTGAATATTGTTTTCATTTATGTATACATATATATTTTATATAGTTCTGAAATTGACTGGATCAGAAAGCAACTGACTTGAGTATGACTAGATTGTAACTCTCAGTCTATTTTAGCATGGAATCAGTGTTACCACAAAACCTTAATGAGTTATCCACTTTAGTCATAGATAGTTACTTTCATTGAATCACAGAGCATGGTGTTTTTCATTCTTGAATGCCAAGCCTATCAACATATCAAACATAATCCAAGTCATTTCCTGTTAAACCTTAAGATGTATTAGATCAAGATCAAGAAATGTAATATCATTTCCTGTATAATCTTGAAAATTAATTTTCTCAAGTTTTATAACCAAAATCTTTATGTAATTTTCTCCAAACTATTTACTCCCCCTAAGAACAAAATATCTTTTTTTTTTTCAAATTTTCACCCCTAAAATTGTGATTATCTAGATAGAAAATAACAATTTTAACCAAAAATAAAGAAAAAGAAAATATATTGGAAAAGGTTCTAAGAATAAGCGTTGACCAAAGTTTATCATTCCCAAGGATTGAACTAAAAAGTCAAATCTAGAATGATCAAACGCATTGGTAAACAAATCAGCAATGTTGCCATCTATGGAAATTGATTCTAAATGGACAAGTTTGCGTTCAAAGTAGTCACAAATGAAATGCATGCGAATGTCAATGTGTTTTGTCTTTTAATGTTGATTTGGATTCTTCATAATATTTAAAACTGTAGTATTATCACACAAGATTTTAGTGTCATAAGTGTTTAGGCCATAATCAAGGAGTTGTTGTTGAATCCAAACGATTTGTGAATAATGCAGCCACATATTCAACCTCTGCAGTGGATGTAGATACTATCTGCTGTTTCTTGCATTGCCATGAAATTAACCTATTGCCAAGAAATTGACAACCGCCAGTAGTAGATTTCCTATCTAAGTTATATCCTACATAATCACTGTCAGTATAAGCAAATAAATTGAAATTAGAATTTTTAGGATACCAAAGGCTGAGTGTTGGTTGACCCTTGAGATACTTAAAAATCCTCTTGATAGCTTTCACATGAGATTCCTTTGGATTACTTTAATGACATGCACATTGACAAATAGGAAACATGAAGTCCGATCTGCTTGCAGTGAGATACATCATAGAGCAGATCATTGATCGATACATATGCTTATCAACATCTTCTCCCATGAGATCTTGAGTCAAAGTAGGACGAGAAGACATAGGAGTAGGAGCTGTCTTGGAGTCTTGGAATTTGTATATGTCTAGGATACTATGAATATACTTTTCTTGATGTATCAGTATTCCCTTATCATCTTGTTTAACTTGAATGCCCAGGAAAAACATCATTTCTCCAAGAGAACTCATCTCACATTTCTTGTTCATTACTGCTTCAAATTCCTTGCACAAATCATCATTGGTAGATCAAAAAAATAATATCATCAACGTAAACTTGAACGAGAATAAGATCATTACCAGTCTTCCATATGAATAAGTTGATCAATTGCACCTCGTGTATAATCATTTGCAAACAAATGTTCAGT
Source organism: Flaveria sonorensis (assembly GCA_025506505.1). Classification (NCBI taxonomy): domain Eukaryota; kingdom Viridiplantae; phylum Streptophyta; class Magnoliopsida; order Asterales; family Asteraceae; genus Flaveria; species Flaveria sonorensis. The sequence continues at coordinate 43,829,027 of CM046434.1, forward strand.
GAGAGTGGCATACCAAGCTTACGGTGCTTGGTGTAAACCATAAAGTGCTTTGTCTACCTTGTAAACTAGTCAGGATGATCTGATCTGGATCTTAAACCTGTTGGTTGAAAGACATAGGTTTCTTCTTTCATTTTGCCATACAAAGAATGCAGTTTTAACACCCATCTGATATACTGTGAAGGTTTGTATGAGCATATGCCAGAAAAATTTGTATAGCTTCTAGTCTTGCAACAGGAGCGTATACTTATTCATAATCAAGCCCTTCAATTTGATAGAATCCTTGAACAACATGTCTGGCCTTGTTGCGGACAGTCACATATTTTTCATCCGTCTTGTTCTTAAAAATCTGTTAGGGACTGATTGACAACTTACCCTTTGGTAATTCACACAGATGCCAGACATTTAGCTTCTTGATTGCATTAGTTTGTCTTGCATTGCCTCTACCCAACTATTTTCTTTTAATGCCATTTCAACATTCTTCGGCACAATTTGTGATTGAAAACATGAATACAAACATGTATTTATCGTTCCTAATTGACTTCGAGTTCAGACACCTTGTGATAATGGACCAATAATTGCTTTAGTTGGATGGTCTCTACGACTTCTCAACTATGGAATAACATCTTTAGAGATAATTTCGTCTATGTTAGATATGTGACCAATTGGTTCTTCAGCAGTGCTCCCTCCTCAGGTTGATAAACAATATCTTCATCTTGATTATCATTGACAATAGAGAAATCTTCAAATGGTAATTGAATAGTATCAATTGGATCATTTTGAGTAGAAGAATAACTCTGATCAGAAACTTGTGGAGCTTGTTCAACAACTGGATCATCATGAGGAAATCCATTTTAGAAATAGAATTTGGAATAGCTGCAACACTTGAAGAAGAAGGTATATCTGAAGATATTCATTTTGCTTGAGGAGTCATAGATCCAATATCATCAGCAAAGATATCTAGAATTGAGGATGTCAAAGGTAGATTAGCAGTAGAAACAATAGATGGTCGATTAAATGTTTCAAATAAAGAAGCATAATCATAAACCAATGAAGGTACATAACCTGCATCTGTTTTGTTAGATTCATGCTAATCAATATCAAATAACTCAATTATTTGTTTAGATCTTTATTATAAACCAATATGCTACTATGATGGCTTGATAACTAATAAATAAACAATCATCAGCTTTTCATCAAATTTTGATTTATTGTAGATGTGTCAACAAAGTACAACAACATACAAAAGTTTTGATGTGAATCCGGTAAATTTCCGTTACCAAACTCCGTTAGTTCCGTTAAGTCTTGCATACACGTGTCGGGAGCACACACTAGTTACGTTGAACGTTGGTGACTTAATAATAATTAATAATGAGAAAATATTATAATTTAACTGTTACATGATTATCAAGTTGTGCTTAGTGATTATGTGATTTAATGTTATTGTATTTTATCGCGTAACGTGGAAACGCGTGATTTAACCTGTATGTTGTGTATCTAATAAAGGTGAAATATATAATTGTCATTGTTAGTTAAGTTTGTGGTTGTAGTTAAAAACCTTTTAAAAAGAGTTTAAAAGCTAAATTTTATAAAAAGTAAATTACAAGGGTTTAAGGGTAATTACCATAAATTATAAAACACAAAATCCAACCCAAGCCCCACCCCCCTCTCGGCCGCGACCACACACTCAAACACACACAAACTGCGTTCAAGCAAGAAACAAGCAAGAAAGCTTTGCGTTTTGATCGATTACAAGCATTACAACAAGTTAGAACATCAAACTTGTCCATTACACGTTAAAGGTTAGATTTTATATGTTTTGATGATTTTTCATGTTGGCCGAATGTTCCATGCGAAAACTGCAATTGGTGGTCGATTGATGCTAGTTGTTGATGTTAATGTGTTTACTAGATAGATTACATGTTAATTAACGTCAAGTATGCAATAAAGGTTGGATTTTACAAGTTTTTTTGGAAATTACATTAGGGCCGAAACCCTAATTCGAAACTTGCAATTGGAGGGCCGATTTGTTGATGTTGGTTGGTGTTATTATGTTAGTTGGATTGTATATATGCTAGTTAACGTCGATTATGCAAGAAAGCTATGATTTTGATACATTGTTCATAGGTTACTAATAATAGTAACTTTATTTTGCATGAATTGATGATTGGTTGATGTATGAATGTTATGGATGTGTTTGTGATGATGATTAGATGCTAGATGGTTGATATGAATGTTAGGAATTCAAGAATGCATGTTGTAGTTCATACCTTACTAAAGATAGTAACTTTTGGGTATGAAAGTTGATGAATCATGATGATTAGGTGTTGTTGATCATGTTTAGATGTTGTCATGGACTTGAATTGGTATATAATTGATGAATTCATGAATGTTGTGTGAGTTTGATGAATTTGGGATGAACTTTCCCAAAGGGAAACTTTAATTGTGCAAATCCTTGAATTGGATGATTTGAGCATGTTTGGGATATAGGATCATGCTAGTGTGTTCATGGATGATTTCTAAGGTGATGAAATGTGTGTTTAGGTTATAGGGATGTTGATTGGTTGTTATCTGTTTTGGCCTGTTGTGATTCGCATGACTTGTGTGATATCTAGTTGTATGATGATATGGTAGTACATGTGGTTAATGAAGTGCTATATGTAATCAAGTTGTATGTGAAATGTATGATATGCTGTTGTGTTAGTATTAACGAGTTATCACCTATAATGTCACCAACGGGTCAAACGGGTCAACTGGGTCAAATGTGTCTTGTCTTTCTTAAACCTTGAGTCTCTGGTTTGTAGAGCACTTAGGGTTTCATGTTGATTCTGTGTACACGTACTTATGTACTCTTGTGTTCTAGGTGACCTTTGAAGGTTGTCTTTCCCTCTTTCTTTCAAGTTAAGCTCTAAGTTAATTCTTGCGCGCATCAGGTGAGTTCTTGCCCCACTCATTTTACATAATCTCTTTGGGGGAGATAGCATACTGTTGATCACAAACGCTTTTATATATGAGTGGTATAATATTGATATAGTGTTGTTTACCATGGAAAGTCCTCACACTTTCGGATTGTTAATATTGAATAGCGGGGAAATTTTGGGTAGTACTACTGGGTCTGACGAGCCCACCTGTGCGACTCGAGGTCAAACGGGTGCAATTTTGTCCTAACATATATTCGTCACGACCTGGTAAGTCGTGACGGGAGGCAACAACGTAACACAGTCAGCTTCGATCGCGAAATCACTATGATTAATATTTTATGTTAATAGACTAGCTATCTATTGCAATACACTACTTATGCTCTGGAAACTGTTGATTGGTTTATATTTTAACGCAAACTCTTGAACTCACCAACCATGTGTTGACTTGTTTAGTATGCTATTCTCAGGTTAAGGTTGCCAGTTGCCTAGGAGCACGCACACCAGCATCGTTGAGTTGTCTACATTTGTTTGTTTACAAATTTGGTATTATTTCATATTAAACATTTGTGTTTGGGGCGCGTATGTTTTGCGCATTCTCTTTACATACTACGTTTTGGGTTTTCTGTTTTAAAAACGCTTCCGCAGTATTTTAAACGTTAACTCTGGTTTGTTTATTAATCATATAGAGTCGTTCTTGGTAACTAATGACTGAGATCCTGGTATGTCACGCGCCTCGCGGTAAAACCCCGCACGCGGATTGAGGGGTGTGACAGATTGGTATCAGAGCCATTGGTTATAGGGAACTAGGTTGCATACACACACTAGACTATAACCGCACAGTTGTTAGTTACTCATCGCTTACTCTCCTTACTGTATACTCATTGGCATACGCAACACGTACTTCGCAGCATGGCATCGTCGTCCAGAAATTTAGGCAAGAGACCTGCACGATCTGAGTCACCTCCTACTTCTCCCGTACCGGATAGGGGATTTAACTGGCCGACATCCTTATCCTCCGGCGAGATAGACTGGGATCAGCCTTTCATACCTCCTGAGCTCGATCCTCCGCGTAACTGGGATTTCTACCCCACTTACATAAACCGTATGGCTTATAGAGAACGCGTACCACCAGTAGCACCTACACGACCTAGGACTAGGTCATCAACCGCCTCTACTTTGCCTACACTTCCTACCTTTGAGCATCCCTCTGGAGCAGGCATTTGCAGCCCTAGTAGCCACACTGGACACAGAGCGACAGCGGATTAGAGGACTCACTGATGAGAACTCTGCATTACGATCTGAGATGCGTCAGCTGCGTTCCAGGTAGAGACGCTTCAGGAGCGACTTTCGATGGCCATTGGTGGACATCATACGCTGGCAGGCAACGTGGTAGCACTTAGTGGGCGCATGGACGCACAGGATCACCATAACATAGTGATCGATGATAGGTTTGCTGATTTAGAGGCACAGCTAGCAGCACTTCAGTTGCTGAAGCCCCTGCACCTTTGGTGGACCCTGATGAGGAAGACCCAGAAGAAGAACCCGAGGAAGCCCCGAAGAAGAACCAGTAGAGATGGATGAGGACAGTGACGGATCTGATGTACTGGACTGATCCTACCTTTTAAATGACTTAGACTATGTAGTGTTTCTTTTCTTTGAAACCTATGTGGAAGGGTTGTTTCCCACCCACTGACAAACTTAAATTTTGACATTGATGGAATATTGTGTGACTCAATTGCAATTTATTTATCTTTGATTATTATTTCTGTTATAAATGTTGTGGTTGTGGTGAATGCATTATTTCTTATTGTTTACTGTACCTTGATGAGATTAATGTGTGGATGTTACTCATTATTGTAATTGTGAATTTTAAAGTGAAATATGGACGCACGTGGAAGAGGACGTGGGCGTGGTCGTGGACGTGGGCCGGAGGCCGTGGAGCCGGAGCCATAAACATGACGCCTGCGGAATTGGCGGCATTAATTAACGAAATGTTCAGGCGGGCAGTGGCTGCTGCCCAACCGGGACAACCAGCAGGTAAATGATAACAAGAGGTTAAACTGATTATCCTAGTTATTTGTCTAGGATATCTGACTAATGTTTGGGTTGTCAAAACAGGACCACCACCATGTACCTACAAGTCCTTCATGGACTGTAAACCCCATACCTACAGCGGGACGGAAGGAGCTGTAGGGCTTGTAAGGTGGTTTGAGAAGACAGAGTCTGTCTTCGCGAAATGCAACTGCCGCTGCTGATCAGGTGAAGTATGCCACCGGGACATTGGAAGGCGCAGCACTTTCCTGGTGGAATGCCCAGGTACAAATGCTGGGTCAAGCCATGGCCAATGAACTACCTTGGGATGAGTTAAGGGAATTATGACTGAAGAATACTGCCCCCGAAATGAAGTGCAGAAACTGGAGATTGAGTTCTGGCAACTCAAAATGCAAGGCTCAGAAATTGAAGCCTACACGACTCGTACTCATGAGTTAGCCACTTTATGCCCAGGGATGGTGAATGAAATGCACAAGAGGGTGGAGCATTATATACGGGGATTGGTGCCTGAAATTCAAAGTATGGTAACTGCTCTAACCCCACTACCATACAACAAGCTATCCGAACAGCCCACAGGCTGACTGACCAGGCAGTTGAGCAAGGACGGTTACCCAAACGGGGTGCGGTGGCAAGCGTGCCCGACCAGAAACGTAAGTGGGATGGTTCAAGCAACAAGGGATCGTCATCCAGCAGCCAATCTCAACCTCAACAACAGCAGCAAAGTCAGCAATAGCAACGGAAGTTTGATAACAATCGAAGCTTCAACCAGGCGACCCCCTCAAATCAAGGACCCGGTGGGTATGGTGGAAGACTGCTGAAGTGCAACCGGTGTAACTACCACCATGTGGGTCGATGTGATAACTTCAAGTGCCAACGTTGTGGGAAGATTGGTCACGCAGCCAAAGACTGTCGGGGTGAACTGATGAGGAAGCCTCAACAATTACAAGAAACTCCGAAAGGTTGTTTTGAGTGCGGAAAAGAAGGCCATTACAAACGCAACTGTCCCCAACTTAAGAGGAATCGTAATGGCAACAACAACAATGGGAACAACAGCAACAATAACAATGGCAACAACAATAACAACAACAATGGTAATGGCAACAACAATGGTGGAAACAACAATGGAGCCAAAGGAAGAGCCTTCGTCATTGGCTCAGGTGAGGCTCTAAACGATCCTACAACAGTAACTGGTAAATTTTCGGTTAATGGTGTTTGCTACTGTATTATTCGATACCGGAGCCGATAGAAGTTTCGTGTCCACTAGGTTCTGTAGTCTTTTAAGTGATATGCCCTCAGCCTTAGAATCTAAATACACCGTGGAGTTAGCTAACGGTACACAGATTCACGTAACGCATATTCTTAGAGACTGCAAGATAGAGCTTGCTGGTCATACATTCACCAGATCTCATGCCTGTTACACTAGGAAGTTTGATGTGGTAGTAGGCATGGATTGGCTTTCCGATAAACAAGCAGAAGTCATATGCCACGAGAAGATCATACGGATTCCCATTGGTGAAGAAGTCCTTACGGTCAGAGGTGATAGGAGTGGTGCGGTGATAGGCATCATCTCGTTTATGAAGGCACAGAAGTTGTTACGAAAGGGTCGACTAGCCATATTGGCACTCGTCACAGATAAACAGACTGAGGAAAAGAAGATAGAGGATATTCCCGTAGTTCGTGAGTTTCCTGAGGTGTTTCCGGAAGACCTCCTGGATTACCGCCTCATCGTCAAGTTGAATTCCAGATTGAGTTGACTCCAGGAGCCGCTCCAATTGCGAGAGCACCATACCGGTTAGCTCCGAACGAACTGCAGGAATTATCCGCCCAACTACAAGAGTTGTTGGATAAGGGTTCATCCGACCGAGTTCGTCGCCCTGGGGAGCGCCAGTTCTATTTGTGAAGAAGAAGGATGGTACATTTCGAATGTGCATTGACTATAGGGAACTGAACAAGGTTACTATCAAGAATAGATATCCCTTACCTCGTATCGATGATTGTTTGATCAACTGCAAGGATCAAGCTATTACTCTAAGATTGATCTGAGGTCTGGGTATCATCAGCTGAGAGTTCGAGAAGAGGACATCTCGAAGACTGCTTTCCGTACACGATATGGTCACTATGAATTTTTGGTCATGCCATTTGGGTTGACGAATGCACCTGCAGTATTCATGGACCTCATGAATCGCGTGTGCAAACCCTATCTTGATCAGTTTGTCATCGTCTTTATTGATGACATACTGATATACTCAAGGACCGAGGAAGAACATGAGAAGCAGTTACGTTTAATCTTGGAATTACTTAGAGAGGAACAACTGTATGCAAAGTTTTCTAAGTGTGATTTCTGGATACGTGAGGTACAATTCTTAGGTCATATTGTCAACGAGAAGGGAATACATGTTGATCCTGCTAAGATTGAAGCGATAAAGAATTGGTTTGTTCCTAAGACACCAAGTGAGATACGACAATTCCTTGGATTAGCGGGATATTATCGACGATTCATTGAAGGATTCTCTAAGATTGCACAACCTCTCACAGCCTTGACTCACAAGGGACGACGTACAAATGGGTGAGAGTCAGGAATGCTTTTCAGTTGCTGAAACATAAATTGTGTAGCGCACCAATATTAGCGTTACCGGATGGTAGTGATGATTTCGTAGTCTATTGTGACGCTTATTCAAGGACTTGGATGCGTCCTGATGCAGCGGGATAAAGTGATAGCTTACGCCTCTAGACAATGAAGATTCATGAGAAGAACTATACCACCCATGACTTGGAACTGGGTGCGGTAGTTTTTGCCTTAAAGATCTGGAGACATTACTTGTACGGTACCAAATGCACCATCTACACCGATCACAAGAGTCTTCAGCACATCTTTGAGCAAAAGGAGTTGAACATGAGGCAAAGACGCGGGGGTGGAATTGTTAAACGACTATGATTGTGCTATTAAGTACCACCCGGGGAAAGCAAATGTAGTTGCTGATGCGTTGAGTAGAAAAGAGACTGCTAAACCTCGACGTGTGCGAGCTCTGCAACTAACGATTAGTACGCAATTACCTGAACAAATCCGAGAGGCTCAGAAGGAAGCTCTGAAAAGAGAAAACATTGGGTTGAATCGTAAGGGGTATGGAAAAACAATTGGAAGTAAAAGCGGATGGAATTCGTTACTTCATGGATAGACTATGGGTACCTACACGGAAATCTGAGAGACTTGGTGATGAGTGAGGCTCACAAGTCCAAGTATTCTATACATCCTGGATCTGACAAGATGTACCACGATTTGAAGGCGCACTATTGGTGGCCTAACATGAAAGCAGATGTAGCTACTTATGTGAGCAAGTGTCTGACCTGCTCGAAGGTTAAAGTGGAGTATCAGAAACCATCTGGTCTACTACAACAACCCGAGATCCCTATGTGGAAGTGGGATCAATATCAATGGATTTTATTACTAAGTTACCTCGTACTTCTACGGGTTGTGATACAATATGGGTTATCGTGGACCGATTGACAAAATCTGCTCATTCCTAGCGATAAAGGAAAGATAAGATGGAGAAGTTAACCCGACTTTATCTGAAGGAGATCGTTTCGAGGCATGGAGTACCGATCTCAATCATTTCTGATCGCGATTCTCGTTTCACATCACACTTCTGGCAGTCGTTGCAGAAAGCTTTAGGTACGCGATTGGATATGAGTACTGCTTATCATCCACAGACTGATGGTCAAAGCGAGCGTACTATACAGACTTTGGAGGACATGTTACGTGCTGTGTGATTGACTTCGGGAATAACTGGGAAGTTCACCTACCATTGGTGGAATTTTCTTACAACAACAGTTATCACACTAGCATAAAGGCAGCACCTTTTGAAGCTTTATGGGAGAAAGTGTAGATCACCAGTTTGCTGGGCTGAAATTGGTGATAGTCAATTAACGGGTCCTGAGTTAGTACACGAGACAACTGAGAAGATTGTTCAGATAAGAAACCGCATGGGCGCAGCGCGAGACAGACAGAAAAGCTATGCTGACAAACGACGAAACCTTTGGAATTTTAGACAGGTGACAAGGTTTTATTAAAAGTCTCACCGTGGAAAGGCGTAGTTCGGTTTGGTAAGCGAGGAAAGCTAAATCCGAGATACGTTGGACCATTTGAGATAGTGGAAGAATTGGTCCAGGCTTATCGACTAGCTTACCTGATTCATTGAGTGGAATCCACGATGTATTCCATGTTTCAAATCTAAAGAAATGTTTAACGGATGAAACGATGGTCGTTCACTGGAAGAAGTTCAAGTAGACGAACAGTACGTTTCATTGAGGAACCTGTCGAAGTGATGGATCGTGAGGTGAAAACGCTTAATCAAAGCAAGATACCCATCGTCAAAGTTCGTTGGAACTCGAGACGTGGACCAGAATTCACGTGGGAACGTGAAGACCAAATGAAGCTTAAGTACCCTTAGCTATTCGAAAGGACGATGCCAGCCGGCGAAAGTACTAATTAAATTTCGAGATGAATTTTTTTTCACATGGGGATGATGTGACAAATCATCCAAAACTCACACGATTTCGATTTCCTTATGCCAATGCAGTAGACCAGTGATGGAACACTCACATGTAACGCAATTTTCAGGACGAAAATTCATTGTCAACATGGGGATAATGTGACATACCGGAATATTTTCCGTTACACAAACTCCGTTAGTTCCATTAAGTCTTGCATACACGTGTCGGGAGCACACACTAGTGTTGTCGTGAACGTTCGTGACTTAATAATATTAATAATGATAAATTAATATTTAATTAACGGTACATGATTATAAAGTTGTGCTTATGTGATTATGTTTTTAAATGCTTATTGTGAATTTTATCGGTAACGTGGAAACGCGGTTATTTTACTGTATGTTGTATCTAATAAAGGTGAAATATATAATTGTCATTGTTATTTATATGTTTGTGGTTGTAGTTAAAAACCTTTAAAAAGAGTTTAAAAGCTAAATTTTTATAAAAAGTAAATTAAAGGGTTTAAGGGGGTAATTACCATAATTAATAAAACAAAATCCCAACCCTAGCCCCCCACCCCTCTCGGCCGCGACACACACACAACACACACAAACCTGCGATTCAAGCAAGAAAGCTTCGGTTTTGATCGATTACAAGCATTACAACAAGTTAGAAACATCAAACTTGTCCATACACGTTTAAAGGTTAGATTTTTATGTTTTTGATGATTTTGTTGGCCGAATGTTCCATGCGAAAACTGCAATTGGTGGTCGATTGATGCCTAGTTGTTGATGTTAATGTGTTTACTAGATAGATTACATGTTAATTAACGTCAAGTATGCAGTAAAGGTTGGATTTACAAGTTTTTATGGAAATTACATAGGGCCGAAACCCTAATCGAACTTGCAATTGGAGGCCGATTGTGAGTTGTGTTGGTTTGTTATTATGTTAGTTGGATTGTATATATGCTAGTTAATGTCGATTATGCAAGAAGCTATGATTTTGATACGTTGTTCATAGGTTACTAATAATAGTAACTTTTTTTTGCATGAATTGGATGATGGGTGATGTATGAATGTTATGATGTGTTTGTGATGATGATTAGATGCTAGATGGTGATATGAATGTAGGAATTCAAGAATGCATGTTGTAGTTCATACCTTACTAAAGATAGTAACTTTGGGTATGAAAGTTGATGATCATGATGATTAGGTGTTGTTGATCATGTTTAGATGTTGTCATGGACTTGAATTGGTATATAATTGATGAATTCATGAATTGTTGGTGAGTTTGATGAATTTGGGATGTACTTTCCCAAAAGGGAAACTTTAATTGTGCAAATCTTGAATTGGATGATTTGAGCATGTTGGGATATTAGGATCATGCTAGTGTGTGTTCATGGATGATTTTCTAAGGTGATGAAATGTGTTGTTAGGTTATAGGATGTTGATTTGGTTTGTTATCTGTTTTGGCCTGTGTGATTCGTGATGACTTGTGGATATAGTTGTATGATGATCTAGGTAGTACATGGGTAATGAAGTGCTATATGTAATCAATTGTATGTGAACATGTATGATATGCTGTTGTGTTAGTATTAACGAGTTATCACCTATAATGTCACCAAGGGGTCAAACGGGTCAACTGGGTCAAATGTGTCTTGTATTTCTTAAACCTTGAGTCTTTGGTGTGTAGAGCACTTAGAGTTTCATATTGATTCTGTGTACACGTACTTATGTACTCATGTGTTCTAGGTGACCTTGAAGGTTGTCTTTCCCTCTTTCTTTCAAGTAAGCTCTAAGTTAATTTCTTGCGCGCATCAGGTGAGTTCTTGCCCCACATTTTACATAATCTTTTGGGGGAGATAGCATATGTTGATCACAAACGCTTTTATATATGAGTGGTATAATATTGATATAGTGTTGTTTACCATGGAAAGTCCTCACACTTTCGGATTGTTAATATTGAATAGCGGGGAAATTTTGGTAGTACTACTGGGTCTGACGAGCCCACCTGTGCGACTCGAGGTCAAACGAGTGCAATTTTGTCTTAACATATATTGTCACGACCTGGTAAGTCGTGAGGGAGGCAACAAACGTAACACAGTCAGCTTCGATCGCGAAATCACTATGATTAATAGTTTTATGTTAATAGACTAGCTATCTATTGCAATACACTACTTATGCTCTAGAAACTGTTGATTGGTTTATTTTAACGCAAACTCTTGAACTCACCAACCATGTGTTGACTTGTTTAGTATGCTATTCTCAGGTTAAGGTTGCCAGTTGCCTAGGAGCACGCACACCAGCATCGTTGAGTTGTCTACATTTGTTTGTTTACAAATTGGGATTATTTTCATATTAAACATTTGTGTTTGGGGCGCGTATGTTTGCGCATTCTCTTACATACTACTTGTTTGGGTTTTCTTTTTTAAAAACGCTTCCGCAGTATTTTAAACGTTAACTCTGGTTTTGTTTATTCATATAGAGTCGTTCTTGGTAACTAATGACTGAGATCCTGGTATGTCACGCGCCTCGCGGTAAAAACCCCGCACGCGGATTTTGAGGGTGTGGACCTTTGGAATATTTGACTTTGGGTCTATGTTTTAAAAAAGATTTCATACGGGGTATTATTTTTTGTGTTGTTGATTAACACACGATTCTGTACATATAACATGTAGTGTTAACAGCTTCAGCCCAAACAAATGATGGTAATTTGGCTACTGATAACATATTTGGCTGGTTCCATTAAAGTTCTATTTCATCTTTCTGCGACTCTATTTGTTGTGGCAGTTCCTACCAAAATGAATTGTCTTGTTATCCCCTTTGAATCATAGAACTCGTTTAAGATACGATTACAAAATTCGAATCCATTATCACTACGTATGCTTTTGATTGTTTGTCCACTCTGATTCTCCATGAGTGTCATGAATTTCATCAGCAAATGAGGTGTCTCATCTTTGATTGCTAAGAAAAACCCATGTAAATATCAAAATATCATCAGTAGACTAAACTAAATATGCACGACAATCCAAACTCAATAAACACTAACAGGACCACATAAATCCTATGTAACAATTGAAGAATAGAGTCAATTTTAGTATGATAGACAATGTGTAAACATTGGTTTATGAGGAAGTTTGTGTTGTTCCATTTTGAACATGATAGACAATGTTTTGTTAGTGGAAATTCTTTCAAAGGTAGGCCAACAACATGACTTCCTCCAAACCAGTTTGTTCATAGTTTTAACATTTACATGTCCAAGATGATGATTCCATAACAAGTATCGCTTTTTGAGGCTTTAGATAACAAACACGACGCAGTTACAAAAGAATGTGAACCATTCATGTCTAGTAAATACGTGGTCGTTATCTCTCGAAATTCTTAATAAAATCCATTCACAGGAATTACAAAGCCAGGTTTAGAATAAGACATTCTTTATCAGTTAAATGTGTTGAATACTTTTGGTCATAAATTTGAGAGACACTAAGCAAATTATGTTTTAGTTCCTCTATAAAATCGACATCTTCAAAACTTAACACACCATTGTCACTATACTTTCTCTATAATTTACCACCTTTGTCTTCCGCAAAGATAACAATATCCTTCGTTGTAGGTTGTATGTTGTTTAAACAGAGATATATACCAGTCATGTGCCTTAAACCAACCACTATCTACATGCTGAACACTATTGATAGCTTGTCTTGGTTGTCCTGCACAATTGAATAAATTTATTTATTTTTTAGGAACCCAAGCCATGATTGACTTGAGCTATTTGTTTTCATCTAAATATGATACATTTTGCAATATCATATCTATTTTGTCATCAAAAACACATATATCAACAACAATAGGCTCAGGTGATTTGTCTTTAACTTTCTATCTTTGAACTTGTTTGATCGGTGGTGTGTTGGAATTGTTATCATCAACTTATACTGATTTTACTTTTGACTTTTCTTCGTTTAAATCAGTATTATTTTTAGCAAAATAATTTGACTTATTTAAGTTCCTTTTTAATTTGCATTTACAAAGAAACATTTTCTATTGTTTGAAATTGAATTATGAAATCTCTGTTTGCTTGTCAATTGATGTTGATGATGACATTTCTAGCCTTGTGATTTGGCTTTCCACACACATAACAACATATTTTATGATATGTATTTGACGCTTGTATGTTTTGCACAACTGTTTTGGATAAATTCCATAGTTATCACAGAATCTGACCTTAGTATCGCATTGGCCTTTTGATTCTTTAACAGTCTCTCTTTTCTTTTCTTCTTATGATTGTTCGAGATGATTCTGGAGGAAATGTGGTAATTTTCCTAGCTTTTAGATTCATTACTGATGCTGATGTAGCGTGAATTATAGCTTTATCCTTATGAATCGTTTGTACTGGAATAGGACCAGTGTCTTTCAAACCTGTTCTACAAACATCTTGTTTTACAGAGTTAACAATAATAGATGATTTATTTTTAATGTAACACCGAAAACTTGGTCAAATAAATAAAAGAAAGTATCTATAAGAAAATAAAAGAAGGGGCAAAGATGAGGGGTGTAAAGTGTAAATAGTACACCAAAAGTCAAAAGTTTCACTTTTAAGGCATGGTCGCCCATGCCAAGCTTGTTCTGCTGCTGTGTTCGACCCAGAAAGAAGGAAGAGAAGAAAACTCTTGATTCTCTCGGTTTTGTTGAGGAAGAAGATGCATTCTTCGAAGGTTATGTGGTAATGTTAATTGTTTCGGTTTCTTTGTGTTTCACCCTTAGAAACCGATTATTAAGTGTTTTTTGTGTTTTTGTTACTTGTTTATGCTTGTTTTTAGGTGTTTGAACTCGTGTACTAGCATGTTCGGAGGATTTTTGCATGTTTGCTACACTAGGTGAGTTCTAGACCCCGGTTTCTATGTGTTTTAAATTGTTTTGGCCTGAAAATGCATGATTAAAATGTTTTACAACTGGTTTATGTATACCCGTATGTTTGTATGTTTATGCTTATGTTTATGCTTATTTTGTGAGGTATGCTTAGAAATGTATGTTTAAGCTTAGAACAGGTGATGGAACAGGTCTGGGTTTGATTCTGAAATGTAGAAATGCATATCTGGTAGTCATGCGCCCATACAGGCCCTTGCGCCTAGGATTATAGCATGAACTGCCTAAGTTCAGGCCATGCTCCAGGGTTCCTATGCGCCTGGGAATTGCCTTAGAAATCCTAATGGGGATTCATGCACCCTAATATTGTCATGCGTCCAACACTTTGTTCAGCGCCTAAGTGCTAGTCCATGCGCCTAAACAGTTCATGCGCCAAGAATGTAAGCTGAAATGCCTAAGTGTAATTCATGCGCTTGAATATGTTAATACGCCTAAGCAGGGCTCGTGCGCCTGCATAGTGCCCATGCGCCTAAACACTTAAAGATTTTCTGGAATTTTGGGGAAATCAGAATTAGGGTTTGACCCTGGTTTGACTTGGTTGTTATTACTTGATTATTTTATTTATGTTTTGGGCTGTTCTTGTGTTTCTATTTATTATTACATGACTTTACGTGGTGTGATTTTACCCTTATCCATAAAGTATTATCTTTAATAAAGTGAAAGACTAATGAAAGTGGAACATAAAGAATGTAAGAAAGTCTTGCAAGCAATTCACATGTGTTTCATAACCACTAGTTGTAGCTCAACTGTGTGCGGTTTAGCTAACCCGTTAGATGCACACAGGGTCCACTCGTTGATATTAAGGGGACCATTGTTGTTTCCCCGTTACTGGAGTCAGCTTTGTGGCACCACGGATGGGGTCTAATATTAACTTCGGCCCAGTACCAGGTTTATGGTCGCATTAATTGGAGGTATAGCACCATGGTCCATATCGAAGTGAAAGATTAAAAGTAAATTCAAGTGAACGACCATGTAAATGGTAAGAAAATATTAATGTTGATAATGAATAATATTGAATGTATGTATGACTTGAGATCGCATACAAAAGTAAACAGTTTTATAAGGAGTATTTTCCTATACAAAACTCATAAAGTATTTTCACTATTTTAAAACTAGAACTCACTCAGCACGCTGACTTTTTTGCATTTTCAATTGGTAGGTAATTTTGCTGAGGATGGCACACGGGAGGCTACTTGTCAGGGCAGGACTGGCATCCATTCTGATTAATAACATTGTTTTGTTTGTACTGTGTTTTAATTTAGCTTTTGTAACTGATAACAACACACATGTTTACTTAGCAACGATTTATTAATTAATTAATGGCTTTTGATGTTATTTCCATTGCAATGCTTTAAGAATTATTTAATGTTTTTATTTTAATTATGCTATGATTGACCAACTATGGGTCTCCGGGAACGGGGCCTTACAAGTTGGTATCAGAGCCAAAGTTAAGAGAATATATGTAAATATTTTCAAAAACCAAACTTTAACTGAGAATGGACGAATAGAGGGGTGCCAGCCCGAGTAGCTACGTGCCATCAGGTACTTCTTTCTATTTCTTAATATCACTGGTATTATGTGCGTGTGCTATTTGATTTATGTGCCTTTAGTAGATTTAATACTGATGTAGTCAGGATAGGGGAAATGCTAGGGGATGAAGAGTAAAGTAAGTGGCTAATCACAACTGGCCACTGTAATTAGGACTTACTATACTTAACCTAACTGAGCTATTACCTTGAATGACCGTGTTGGTGTTTGAATCTTATAGTGTTAGAGGATGCCGGAGGTAGATCATCAAAGGCTTCTCGTGGTGGAACACGTGGTGTCGTGGTAGGCCACGTATCGCAAGGAACAGGACCAAGGCTGCAGAGACGGCTCCTACTAAGCCTGAACTATATCACCCTGATGGGGTGGATGAGAGTGCTAACTTTACAGCCTCGGTGAAGGAGGCAGTGGTGGAGGAGGTTCACCAAGTCATGCAGACAATCCTACCCATCTGTCATGACTGAAGTGATCTGAGCTGTGAGGGAGTATGAACGAAGGAGAAGGAAGAGGAGAGGAGAACGACTACTGGTAGGAGAGTTGATGTGAGGGATCATGATGGGAGAGGAGCTAATACTGGAGGGGGAGCCTCTAGTGATGATGAAGAAGTGTGTGGTGCGGGAAACAGTGAGGGATTATCTACCGGGCGTTCCAAGATGTATACCCCCTACCTTCGATGGCAATGGATGATGCGCTTGCTCAACACGTTAGGTGAGGGCTCTGGGTTGTACTGGAGATTAGTGAGTGTCGGGGACCAGAAGTGAAGTTTGCCACTCACTCTTTTGTCGACACGCGCTATGTTGGTGGGACAACCTTGTCCAGGCGAAAAGGATGAGGTGGGAGAACTGAAAAAGTTGGTGATGTGAGGAGTTCTGTCCGCATCAGAACTTGACCAGATTGAGAGAGAGTTCCTACAGCTGGAGGCAAGCACTATGACTCACCAGCAATACACCTCCAAATTCAATGAATGGCGAGGTTGGTACCGATCAGGTTACGCCAGCAACAAGGAAGATTAAGCAGTATATTCAGGGTTGCCAGCTGACATTCGTAGCACTTGATTACTGCCTGGCCAAGCACTTTAGGTCAGCAGTGGATCTGTGGGAATGTTGTATGAAGAAGGAAATAACGATGGTAGGGTGAAGAAAACAGATTGGTGGTAATAACTGGAGAGGAAAGCGATTCGGGAGTGGTGTTTCACCCCGAACAACAAGAAGCCAAGGGTGGATGACCGGCGAGTGTTTTACTGTAGGCCTGGGAATAAAGAGGTATGGTAAGTGTGGAAAGGACCATAGAGGGGAATGCCGTCTGGGATTGAACGTCTGCTTCAAGTTTGGGAATCCCGGCCATATAGCAAAGATTGTGGGTGCCGAAGTGCTTCAACTGTGGCAGAACTGGCCACAGAAACCACGAGTGCAGGAAGCCGAGCTGAGAGCTCTAGGAGCAAGAAGGTGGCCGAAGAAGGAGGGCAGAGGGCAAGTGCTAGCGCCTTCAGAATGACCCGAGAGGAAGCCCGGGTAGACCCCGACGTCGTGTCAGGTATGTTTCTAGTAAACCAAACTTGTGCCTCCGTATTATTTGATTCCGGTGCTAGTAGGAGTTTCATATCTGCTGCTTTCTGTGCTAGTTTCCTATTAGTAGTAGGAAATATTGATGAACCGTTTGATGTGAAACTGCTATTGGTAAGTCACCAGAATTTCTAATATGATAAGGATTGTGACATAGAGTTAGAAGGCCATAGGTTTGCTGCTAAACTATATGTGATGCCCCTAGGAGGATTCAATGTAGTACTAGGGTGAAGGTGTATCAGTTGGTGATAACCTCGGATGTGATGACGCAAGTCAAAGAATTTCAGGAAGAAGCACTAAAAGAAGATCGCCTCAACTTTGAACGAATAAGAGGTTTAGTCACAGAGTTGGAGAGAACACCCACGGGGTTAAGACTCGTTTTGGACGGATGTGGATTCCTCGTTATGGGGATCTACGTGGGCGAATTATGGACAAAGCTCATAAGACTCGATACTTCATTCATCCCGGTGCTACCAAGATGTATCAAGATATGAGGAAGGACTACTGGTGGCCGGGTATGAAACATGACGTGGCGGAGTATGTGAGTAGTGCCTTACTTGCTTGCAAGTGAAGGCTGACATTAGAAGCCATACAGAAGATCCAACCCTTGGATATACCCGAGTGAAATGGAGCACATCACCATGGACTTCATCATGAAGCTACCCCGTACGACGAGGGGGTATGATACCATATGGGTGATAGTTGATCGTCTAACAAAGAGTGCTCACTTCCTACCGATCCGCGAGATGTATTCCTCTGAGAGACTGGCTGATCTGTTTTTCAAGAGATTTAGCTCGTCATGGTGTGCCGGTGTCTACTGTGTTGGACCGTGACACGCCGGTTCACATCGAAGTTTTGGAAGAGATTTCACGATGCCATGGGGATTTGGCTACACATTAGTACGGCTTATCATCCTCAGACTGATGGTCAGTCTGAGAGGACAATTCAGACGCTTTAGGATATGCTCCAAGCATGCCTGATCGACTTTGAAGAAGTTGGGATGATCACCTACCGTTGCAGAGTTCTCGTACAACAACAGTTATCATGCAAGCATTGGTATGCCACCATACGAGATGTTATATGGTAGGAGGTGTAGAACGCCCGTGTGTTGG